>JAOXYD010125412.1:0-11103 GCA_028565735.1 Pinacopodium congolense | reverse complement strand
TCGACCCTAGCTCATCATCACTACATAGTTTCGATAGTTGGGAATTTATTATTTGATAGCTTACGACAAGTTCATCACTCTTACCTCCCTTTAACTCTTCATAGTCTTCTCTTACAAACTTCCTATCTACTTCCTCCAATTGTTTTGTTTATGGAGGTGATGGTATCCATTGGTAAGATACAGGGATTGAGTCTTTATAAAGGGTGTCATTCTCTTATAATCTCATCAAAGGTATCATGCCTAGTAAGCTTTTACCATATTCTACATTAATATATAGTCTTGCATATCCAATTCTCTTTTGTAAGGTAGTGTCCTCATCTATTCAAATGGATTTAACAATATAGCTAACTAAATGACTTAAAACCCATTTTGGATCAATATTCTAGTGGGACATTGTGACAGTTAATCCATATAGGAATTTGTTCGTGTTTTACTTTGTTAAGAGATGTATCTGGTTTCCAAAATTATAGGAAAATGAGTAAGTTTCTAATATGCTAAGGACCATTTTCTAGGAAATCTCTTACATTGATTTTCTAAGAGAACTTGAATAACATCAAGTCATCCTCATTTAACAAGACCTTATATAAACTGCTATTTTTCCATGATCTTTGAGCCTAGTTATAGAAAACTAGAAATAAGGGCACTTATCCAAAAAGAAACCAACTAAGGTAGCATTCCAAGCTTTGGTGCCTTCCTTTATGACCTATATGGTAGGAGACATAATGGCTTGTCCATGAGAGGAATATGGAGGGAAATATAGTTGTGCTTCATATTCATTGCCTCGTAGCACTTGTTTCCATGTAAGTTGAGAGGCTTTTTTCTCATTTACTTTGTCTTCTGGATTTGCAAGTATTAGAGACTCTCATTGTGGTGCAAGGTTAAAGGAGGGAAAAGGGCTTGGTCAAAAATCAATATTAGAATTAGGTAAACATTGGAAAAAGAAACAAGGAATTAGAGTAGTTTCCAAATTTTGTTACTGAAAGTAAAAAAAGGAGGCAGGAGAAAAGCTGTCATGAGGGTAAGAAAGGTTAAAGGTGAAGGGGGGACGGAGAAATAAGAACCAATTAAGAAGGGGGAACAAAGAAATAAGAGAGGCCCAAAAAGGAGGTGAAGAAGAGAAAGGAAGAGTAGGGAGCAACAAGAGTATCTCTCTCATCTCTATCTTTAAGATGTTTTTTTAAAGTAAAATGTACTTACATAGGACAACTAGTACATAAGTTTATAATCAAACTGAAAATTTAATCGAGGAGATGCACTATTCAATAATAAATACCCATATCACTTCAAGGAAAAAAAACTAAGGGAAATAAAAAATGCTCAATATAGAAGTGGATGTTTTATATAAAAATTTCCCATAGATAATAGACAAAGCATTAGATTTGTTTATATACAAGAAATAATCCATAACCTAATACCTTAAAGTTTAGGTTTCAGAACCTCTTATATATATAAACGATTCTATTCTTAAATATGAAGAAAACAATGAAATTTCATATGATATAATAATGAATTTCAAAAGCTAATATCCAAGAAAAAATATGATTATGATTTCAACAAGAAGTTTGCATTAAAGAGGTGTTTTCAAAATTGTTGTAAGTGACTTGAGTAAAATGATTTAGAAAGTTATGCACTTTCGATTTCATAAGTAATTGAAAACTACTATTCATCTTATTTATAATAATAAAAAATGCATGATATGACCTTACTGCGTATGTATCAATTTTCATTTTTAATGTAGAAACTTAGTGTTTTAAATATGGCTATTACATTAAAGAAAGTTGTTTCTAGCTCAAAAAAATGTGAAATGTTAAATGGAAATAATTATAAAATTTGAAAGTATGAAAAATGTAATATATATTAAATGATTAAGAAGATCCTAAACCATTAAACATACCCATAACTATAATTGAGGAAGGCAACATGACTTAATATAAAAGGTATTATAGTGAGTATGAGATATAAGAAAAGAAAAACGTTTTAGCTTGCATTATGTTATAGAGTTTATACATAATGGCATTATATTTAAGTCAAAAGCATGAGAATTTTGAAGACATTTCGTTCACTTTGGTTTTTTAATTTGAAGGTACCTTAATGACTAAATTGAAGTCACTCACTATTAAGTTTGACATGAAAAAAATGCAATCCGACCATACTATGCAAAACCATTTATCAAACGTGATGTAAGTTAAGAGTTATTAATCATATGTAATTTAATGACCAATAAATGCAATTAGTTTTCCATTTTTTGCCTCAAAATTAGGAATATATGAAAATTAATTTGATTCATAATGAGACTATAAAGATAATGGAGAATGCTAATAGGCATCTTGTATTAGAATAAGAATATTTTGACCCATCTAAGATGACCTCCAATGTATATTCAGTTGGTTATAGCTCATACACAACTATATATAGGCAGCATAAGCATCACAGTGACCCAAATGAAAAAAAAAAAGGTAAGAAAAATAACCATAACTTTTAAAACTCTTAAAAAGACAAGTAAAACAAATATGAAAGGAAATTTTCATTAAAAAATGTGAAGTGATATAATTATAGAAAAATGTCATTTTGTTTATGATTGTAGTCGGTATAAAAAGATATAATCTTTTAGTATATACATTTGCCATGTGTATGTCTCTTTTTATACTTTTCTAACTAAACCCTATCCTTTGAGAATTATAAATTTAGGAGCTATAAACAACATATCAAAAGACATAGATGCCTTTATAGAATTATGTAAAACCCCATAAAGAAATCAGTGGATTTATATGGGTGGTAACTCAAGTGTTGTTGTAAAAGGAATTGGTATATGTAAGTTAGACATACATGATGGTCGATCTTTAATCTTATATAAAGTGTTTTTTAATATCAAGATTTGACAAACTCTAATTTCTACATTGGTATTAACTAAACTTAGATTTAATGTAAACTTTCGTAGTGGTAGAATGGATTCTATAGTGGAATTATTTATATATGGCACTAGGCCAATTTTAATTAAATCAATTATTAAACCAAAATTCAACCTATAGTGATATGATATACTTATGACAAAATAAATCAAATTTAATCAAATATAAACAAACAAAAGTACATATATATATAAAGAGATAATGAAAGAGAAAAACACTAAGATTTATAGAGGTTTACCTACTCCAAAGATAAACTATGTCTTCTCTCTAACTACTTGTTAGAAATTTCACTAAAAACTAATCTTACTTTAAATGGATGAAGAGTAACCCTTACAATCTTACTTAAGGGTGAAGATAACCCTTTAAAAAATTACTTTAAGGGTGAAGAGTAACCTAATAATCTTGTTCACAAGAGTCAACAAGAACCCACTCGATCTTGTTTAGCAAGGGTCAAGAGAAACCAAATACAATATTACTTAAGTGAGTAAAAAGTAACCCTTAAAAAACTCAACCAAAATATAAAATTTTTACTTACAAAAAATCCATCACATATAGGGTACCAAAGTCTTAAATCAAGCTTATATAGATTAGCAAAAACCTAATGAAAATCAATATTCAAAGGGTCTTAAATGCAAAAAATACAATGCTTATGCCTTATATATTTCCTAATGCTCATACATGACATAAATCAATGTAATTCACATTGAAATATCAATGAAACTCAAATCTTGTTTAATATAGGTCAAGAGCAACCTATCAACTCTACTTTAAATGGTAAAGAGGATCTTAAATCAATAAAAAAATTAACACAAATCAATTTCTCCAATTACGTAATTAAAACACACATTTAATGATGTTTCAATAAGGCTCATGCAATAAAATAGATTCTTAAATTTCTAAATACAATTAAATAATATGTCAAGTCTCATAACACCTCTAAAGATCATACATAATCAAATTTAAGTAATAAAAACATGATTATAATATCAAATGATCATATTCAAATAATATGAACACAAGCTATCAAATTATACAATATATATTCTAGCTTAAAAATCAATGTTTTTAATCCACTAAAAATATAAAATTAATACAAAAAAACTTATTAGAACATTAATCTATCAATTAAAAACAAATTGAAATAATAAAAATGAAATTAATACAAGAAATAGATAAATTAAAACATGAACAATCCAAAAAATGCAAATTTAGACAGCTTTGAAGTGACCTAAAAATTTAAGCTTAAACAAACAATATCATATCTTAAAATTTAGAAGAAAAAAAAAACTCTAGTACACTCCTGGTGACTTAAACAAATATAAAACAATAAATTTGTTGTACCAAAAATAGATTTAAGGAATGAAATCGAAGTAAAATGAAGATAGACTCAAAACTTGATAGTTATGAGCAATCTGTAACTTTGATGCTCAACAAACATTATGAGTGCTTAAAAAACAAAGTAAAAGATATACTGTACTCTAGAAACCTTAAATAAATCGAGGAAAATAATGTTGTAGCACTAAAAATGGATTTATATCATGAAAATTGAAATTGAAATTGAAGTAGTAAGAAGGTTATCAAAACTTGAGTAAGAACACTTTAGTGGCTTTGATCTTTCATAAAATGGCAGAAAGGATGTTATGAAAGGTTTAGAACACTTATATATAGTTTTAAGAAGTAATTAGGGACTTTAGAAATAAAAACTAGCAGTTTACGAGAAAAAAATTAGTTGAAACCCAAGACTCAAAAACTAGTTGTTAGAGACAAAAACCTCAATGGTGAGACTTGGGAAGTTTAATGGTGTCATTGAGGTCTTTGTCAACCACCATTGATCTTCTTGGAAAATAAGGGTTAAACGGCCTTTTATGGTGTTGTTAAAGTTCTATCAACCCACCGTTTAAGGCCTATAAAACTTAAAATATGATTTAAATTAAATATAAACCTTTCCAAAACATTTTCCTAACATTAATCAAGACTTCAAACAAGTTTTAAAACATATATCAAGGCTTTTTTAATTAACATAAACATTTAATTGCTTTAAAACAAAATGAGTAGCCTTGATTATAAAATCTTTTAATTCTTAAATAATTTTATAATCTTTTATAATCTTTTCATAAACCCAAATTCATATCATAATTAGACTTACACAATTTTAAACATGCTTAAATAACTTCAAGAAACATTTTAATTAACTTAAATTCATTTAAAGGTATACATTAACATAATTTATCACATTACCTCTTAATTAAACACTTTAATGTCTATATGCTTTTCTAAATCAATTCCTAACATGTCAATACCATATTCAAATTCAATTAATTACTAAAATCATAATTCAAGTCCTATATGCAAATGTTCATGCAAATATGACATATAAATGTGATAATACGTTCAAGCATTGATTAAGATCAAGTTTTAGAAACTTAAATTCTAAGACACTTACCTAAACCTATCTAAACTTGATCTTCATAAGTTGATCTTCACTTTAATACTTCAATGCTTACTTCTAATTTTGTTTTCTTCATGAAAGCCCTTGTACCTTAGGCTCTAATACATGTCTTTGTACTTTATGTATTTTCATATTTTTCTCATGTATTCAAAACTCAATCATTGGTAACAATAATGTTTTGTCATCATCAAAACAAATGATTGAAACTTCCCTTTGTTCAAAAATTTGTTATGTTCATGTATTCATGTTAGATGGTTTTACTATAGTAGATTTTTGTATATCATAGTATTGAAACAAGTTATTCCTTATTTACATCATTTCATAATTTCAATCATGATGCAAATTTTTAGCATGTTATATTAGGTTGCATTAGTCAAAATTGAATAAATCAATTAGCTAAATAAGGATCTTTAGATAATTAAATCAATTAAATCTAGCTATTTATAAGCATGGATTAGTTGGTAAAATGAAGATAAAGCCACTTAAAAAAGAAACATGAGATCCAAATATATTTCAATTAATTCACTTAGAAATTTGTGGTCTAAAAAATGTGTATTTTAGACTTCTATATTTGATTATACTCAATATAGTTAATATATTTCTCATAAATTATAATCGTAAGATTATTTACTAAATCTATGCATTTTATGGATAATCAATTAAATAAGAAAGTAAAAATATTAAGAATTGAGAATACCTAAATAATAAGTTCAAAATGTTATATGATGGAAAGCAAATATAAGGACAATTAAATATTTCCCAAACTCCATAAAAAAATGTCATTCTAAAGAAAAATAAATGTTTCTAAAAATAATTAGGTCTATGATGACACAAAAAAATTTACTTATTACTTATTAGAGCAATGTCTTAACCATAGTCACTTAATTATTTAATCATGAACCCACAAAATTAGTTACAAACACCCTATATGAGTTATTGGCAGATAAAAGAACTAACATGCTGAGCCTAAAACCATAAAGGTGATACCTTCATTTATACCTCTCTTAATAATATAAGAAAGTAGTTATAAAGAAATAGGAGCATTTGTACTTGTGTAACTATTGTGACAATTTAATAAAGGAAGGTTTTTTACTGTATATATTGTGCAATCTTTCTATTTTGCTGCTATCCATTTCTTTTAGCTAATATGAACTTATATTTGTTTACTTAATAACTTGTTTAAAAAGGGAAGAAACATATTTTTATTAAATATTTTAGGCACTCAAAGGAATATGTGTTCATTAATGAACTAGGTAACAAAGGTGTAACTGAATCTAAAACATAAGATGTCAAACCCTTAGAAAATGATTTTCTAAAGTAGGATGAAATAGAAAAGACTTATTTTTATACAAGACTCATGATCAAAGTGATTTTTTTTACACAAAATGAGGAAGATTTTTTATACAAGACTTATGATCAAAGTGGTTTTGTTACACAAAATAAGGAAGAGGAACCCAGTTTAAGTAAAAGTAATTTATAAGATGAAAAATTAACTCAATATCAAATCATATTGTAAACTAACGAAATTTTACTTATTGTACATGACTTGATTGGGAGTAATATGGACATTAATGAATTGTATCTTATAAATATCGTTTATACAGAAGTAATCATAAATAATTTCTCGACGTAGCTTTGAAATAGATAAGAAAATTCCCATGTAATCATAAATAAGGAATGTATATGAGGTTTTTACTGATCTTGATAAAAAAGAAGGGATGAAAAAAATGAAGAAGGAAATGTCCTCTTTGAGTTTTAACTAAGTATGGACTTATTTGATCTCTCAAATGGGTCAAAACCTATTGGGAACGCATAGGTTCTCAAAATAAAGTGAAAGAGATGGCAATATTGAAAACACAAAGCATACATTGTAACTAATGGGTATACACAATATGGGGGAATTGACCATCAAGAGACATTTTCATCTGTTGTGAGATTTTTTTTTATCCAATTAATCCTAGATATAGTAGCTACTATAGATCTCAAATTACAACTAATTGATGTAAAGATTATTAGGTTTCAATAGGATAAGTTAAAAGCATAAAGTGTATTGATTATTGAAATCACTTTATATCCTAAAGTAGTCCTCAAGATAGTGGTACATTCATTTTTATAATGCAACGATTCCATATGATTTGTACATGATTAATGAAGACCACTGTGTATGTATTAAAAGATTCAAAGATAAACTTTTTCAATTTTATCTTTATATGTACATGATATTTTGATAACTTATAATGACTTTAAGTTTGTAAAGAAAATAAAAAAATAGTTGCCATCTGAATTTAAAAAGAAAGATATGGTTAAATTTACATACGTTCTTGGATTAAAGATTTTAAGAGATCGTTCAAAAAGATTATTGTCACTTCCATAAGAAAAATATATTCATAATATTCTTAAATTACTTTTATGTAAGAAAAAATCTACCTTAGAATTTGTTTCCTTACTAAAATTGGTGTAATATCATAAAAAAGTTAAAAAAATTATTTGTTACTTTATCCATAATAGAAGCTAAGTTATAACATAAGAAGCTATTTATCATAGACATTTCTTGATTCATTTGAGAGTCACCTAAAGTCAACATGATCTAGTATTAATTATCTATTGAATCAAGGAACAATCACTTATATGAAAGATCTAAAATTTCATTACAAAATCATGCAAATAGATACCAAACATAACTACATGAAAGATATAATTATATGTTGTGAAGTGAACATGATATATATATATATATATAGACACACACACACATATCTACACACTATATGGTGATAGACTTATGAAAAGGCCAATTTTAAGAGATGCATATATTGGGTATTAAAATCACTAAGACTATGTATATATTAATATATTGTTGATAAACATTTATAAATATATGTTATTTCATTGTATTATCATCTATAATTGCATAATATGTATTAAACATGTTTATTATATAGTAATCATTATATAACACTTAATTTTAAAGCATATTTCCTCTATATGAAGTATTTGAATGGGAATCAAAGGGTATGTAAAAAATATTAGAGCATAGATTTCTCATGTAGGCAATCACTTATAATATTTGTAATAAATTGTAATGAGGAAAGTTTGAAGGTTACTATCTACATGACAATTGAGAGTAAGAAGTTTAAACTATACATAATTCCTTAAATAATAAAAACAAAAGGAAATTAGTTTAGTGTGATTAAATGATCATTTTATCTAGTGAACTCATATTAGACATTATATATGTTGGTTCAATTTTAGAGTAGACTAGTGAACTCATGTTAGATATTATATATGTTTAGACCAACATTTGTATGGAATTTCATGAATATGGATCATACATTTTAAACAAAAAGGAGTGAATACTATAACATATGACTCCTACCACATATGTAAATTTGACCATAGAAAAGGGATTATTGTAAGTTAAAAAATATGAGCTTTTATTTGGTGAGACCCAAAAGGTTATATGAGCCTCATAGTTTGATAACTAGAGTGTTACTAAAGGATCATATGTGTTGTGATCTTATGGAAAAATAAGAAAACAAATTAAATTAAATTCGACATAATTTAAAATAAAAGAAGTTCATTTTGATCAGTAACTCACATCAAAATTGTGTTCAAAGGTGCTTACCATCTTTTAGTGAAAAAAGTGAATACGATCGCAACCTAATAAAATAAATGAGATCAAAGAAGAACAAGGATGTAAGATATGATCTAAGGTATAATATATGAAATTTATTGAAGAATCAACTCATCATTTAAGATATAATATATCCCTAATAGATATAAGATAATACGTTCTCATCATATGATTGTTACATGGGTTACTTGGCAAGTATGAGTAGTGAAAAATTCTAATTGATTAATCCTATCATATGTGAGTGGAAGATGAAAGATATAGACACTCACAATAGGTGATTAATGACAAATTAAATTAATTACTTAACTACTAAGGAAATTAGAGCTTTAAAAACAAGTACATAAGATATGATTTTATTTACAAATAAAACGTATTAAAGAAGAAAGATTATATAATAAGGGGAAGATTTTGGTAACAATTTTAATTTGTTATCTGTCATTTTTGAAGATTCTATTATTATAGATGTTACAAAACCCTCCAAAAAGCATAAGACCCTCAGGAAGGAGGAAATCAAGGTTTAAAGGCACTAAAAAATTCACCTTCCTTACTAACAAGGAATACTAAAGGCTTAAACTACCTTAAAAACAAATAGGAGTTTAAAACTTTTTAAAGATTCATAAACTGGCTCTAATAGGTCTATTTGAAATAGGATGCAGATCAAATAAAATGGACAAAATAACCTCTGTGATATTTAGAACTTGACCTAGGATCATCAATCTCCTTTATACAAACAATGGGAGGATTCTAATATCTTGGAACCCTAGTTTGATTAATTGTGTCCCCTTGTTTTGTAATAATCAAATCATCCATACTCAGGTGTCCTCTAACCAATGTTAAGACAATTATTTTATTTCAACGATTTACAGATGAAAAAAACCTTATTCAAGAAAGAAAACTTTGGGATAGCATTAGAGACTTGGCCTCCTTTTAAGGATTAAAACCCTGGATTCTTATAGGTGATTTTAAATCCATACTATATAGGAGGGAAACCTTAAATCCTTCTCTTTCCAACCCTTTAGCAGCTAAGGAATGGGACAATTTCTAATTGATAGTACGATTCTTGATCTAAGATCCTATGAACCTTTCTTTACTTGGAGCAACAGACAATATAAGTAGTTGCTATAGATAAGAAATTCAATAGAGCCCTAGTAAACCACAAATGACTGCAAGTCTTCCCTTATGCTTATAGTCATATTTCTTCCTAACATTTTCAAGCATGGCCCTATCAATGTCCTCTTCAAATAACCTATAATAAGAAATAAACTTGATTGTTGTTAGCCACATACAAAATTAGCTCAAATTAATATTTCTTTCAATACACAATTTAAATTTAATTTGAGAAAAACTTTTCAGCAAGCGTATTGGTCGAATCAAGTAATAAATTGGAGTACATTTAAGACTCCAAGTATTGATCCAATGAGAAAGTTTATATGATGTAAGTACTAGGTCAATCAAATTACAATTATCTGGAGAACACTTATCTTTATGATTTAAGAAAATAAATAACTAAAAGCTAATTTAAAAAGCCTAGAAAAATTTCAATCAATTGTAAAGGAGTCACATATTACTTTTTCTACATTATTTAGTTAAACTTTAGTGGTTGATGATTGAATTGATTTAGAGATCAATGATACTTAATCTAGGGTCTTCACTAAATCAAGGAAGTGCTATGGTTAAGACACTGAATTATCACTATTAATCATATCCTGAAATTTGGTTATGCTTTAGACTTAGATAATAGGCATAAAGTTCAGGAAGTCTAGTCCTAAATTATCCTAATCTAAGACTAGTACCCTCATAATTAACTAAGTCTTTGGTTATTTCATTGATTTAAACCACGTTATTTATTGATTTTTGTAATAACCTAAGTAGATATTGTTGGATCCTAGATTATTTGATGACAATATCCTAAGTGATTAGTTCAGGACAAGCATTAAGCATTCAATAAACAAAGATTAATTCATTATTCATGCATTAATCATAAATTGAAACAATTAATCATCTATAAACAGATTTGGCATGATAACTTAACTTGAGTCTGACCCTTCAACGGCGTCCTCTAGGCTGATCAACGGCGTTGTTGGTCTAAGAACAGCTCGTTGAATATGCTG
>JAOXYD010125401.1:0-11104 GCA_028565735.1 Pinacopodium congolense | reverse complement strand
TAAACTCAAACCATTAGTGATTAATCATGTTTTGTTATCATCAAAACCAAGATTGGAACCTCCCTTGGTTCAACAGTTATTAATAAACTCATTGTAAGTTATTAAATAATAAAATTCCTAAAAACTAGACTATGCAGTAGGTTAAGCTAGGATTGAACCATAGAGAGTTGGGATAGAAATGTTATCTCTAATGTTACAAACAAGAGAAAATAAAATACCTTGGAATGATGGAAGCTAAATAGACTAAGATGCAATAATGTCAAATAAAAAAACAAACGCAAAGCAAATACAATGAAGATGAATAACAGTTGAAAAATATGGGTCGGAGATACCTTCAGGAATACGGGATATTTATTGTTCCTTGAATCTAAATAAAAGATACTCTTATCAAGATGTTAGCCTATAGACTCAATTTAAGCTCTCGAACCCTTAATTTCTCTAAGATAGGCAAAACTAATGAGCTCTAGAAATGCCCCAATCTCTACTATAACCTAGAATAGGCTCTCTAAGTTCAATAAAGAAGATGCATTAGGATCAAAGAAAAGACTTAGGTCACTTACTCATAAGCTCAGAAGGTGTAACCTAAAGGCATGGGATCCTAGATTAATTGATTAATTATCCTGACAAATTCAACTATCCTATCGCTATTTCCAAGAATTTCTATGGATTATTGCTTGTTACATGTGTAACCCTAGCCTTCAGATTAGAAAGTTACTTAGAGGTGATCAAACCTAGAAGCCACTCTTAATTCATTTCATTTATTCTAAATCCCAAACCAACCTAGACCTACAAGCACCAATTCAAGACAAGTTCAATTCCATTATCACAATTTCCATCCCTTCATCCTTATAATATCTCCAAATCCCTATGAAGATTAGTTACACATATTAAAATTGATCCACATAAATATCAAATAAATACATTCCATATCTAAAATAAAATGATAAAATTTGAAAAATTAATGGCTAATTAAAGAAAACAAAAATTCAATACTTTACCTAATGTAAACTTAGGTAATCTATACTAATAACCAATAAAGCATAAACCAATTTCAACACTCAAACCAATTTCCTAAGAGATAAAAAAAATTCTGGCACATTAAACTTAAATCAAATATGAAATTGAAACATTCAACAATTTATAATTATGCCAAAATTCATCTATGAATCAAAACCCAATCAAAAGTATCAAAAATTAAGGTAGAACAATCAAATAATCCAAGCAGAATCTAAAAATAAATGAAAATTAAACAAGAACAACCCAAAACAAAGGATTAACCATATGAAATTTACTCATAAATCACAAACCAAAACTGCCCATTCAAATATAATCATCAATCATCCATTATTCATAAAATATCAACCCAAAATCCTTAAAACAACTCTTCTAAATATCCAAGATTAACTAAATCCAACGATAACTAAATCCAAAGATAACTATCTAAAACATCAAATAATCACTAATAAGAACCTAAACAAACTGGAGACATCATTGGAATTGATTATTCAATCAACAATAATGAAATCTAACCCAAAAACTTAAAAGACGGCTTAAGAATGTTGAAGAAAAAGAGGAAAACTAAAGTGAATTCAGGATAATGCAGTTGTGTGTTCTATTCTCTACTATTGCTGCCTCCCCTCCTAATTGTCATCCTTTATATATGCCCTTTATTAGGTTTTATTTGTTGGATAAAATGACAGTTCATTGTATTATATTTTTTTTCATTGTAAGGTATTACAATGATGTCGTTGGAGGTCCTTTAAATGCACCCTGGCCCGATTTGATGTTCGAAAGATTGGAGGTTAAATAGTGCCTTGCTCATATAAAAAAGGTGCCATTATACAAGCTGGGAGCCTGCCGTTTTACTCCTAGAAAGGTGCATCTTTGCTCCATCTTTTTTTTCTCTCAAAATCTTCCCAAACTTGTTCCTTTTCCCATATATTTATATTCAATGGTTAAATCTACATCCAAACTAAATAAGAACACAAAATAAGAGTTTAAACACCAAAAATAGAATTAAAATGACATCAAAATGCATATGAAAACATCATATATTTCAATCCTTTAGAATACCCCCACACTTGAACTATTTTTTGTCTTCAAGAAATTTAAAAACAAAAAAGATATTATGTCAATTCATTTTTAAAGAAAATCAAATGCAAGCAATCCTTCAAACGTCAACAAACTCAAGCATCAAGCTACTACATACATCATAATCTTTTCGTCAATGCACATAAACAAAGTCAAAGGTCGATACCATTGATCAAAGGTAAACATAAAATTAAGATGGACTTCTCTTACGAAATTCACTCATTTCACTCAAGTTTTTAAGGTTAGTGTTTCACTTAAGACTCTCTCTAAGGGACTACACTACCTTAGGCTTGCAAATTCACCAATTCTCTACCACAAAAATTATATGCTATTATGGATCAAAAAGGGCTTTTACTTAGGGTTGTAACGGGCCTTGGTTTAAGGTAAGGCAAAAAGGTAAAAGGGTAATTCATAAGCATTAATAAAGAACTAAGTAAAAGGGACACCCAAATATCAATTCTGAGATAAGCAAATGAATACAATGGACTACACTACTCATCACTTACTAATGCTACCACTTTTCATTCAACATTAAAAACAAAGATGCTTTTATTAATAACATAAAATCAACATCAAACCAAAGAAAAAACAAAGATAGTTTGTTTTTTTAATTTCTTTTCTTTCTTCTTTTTTTCTCTTTTTTTAATAACGCTAAAAATAAGAGGAAAAAATAGCAGTAAATATCAACAAAACATAAGTATAAGTACCCTATAAAATACCTTAAAATAGAATACAAAACTAAAGTTCCTAAACTATAGACATTCAATGCCTACTCAGTACTTCATTAAACTTGTGACAGGGTAAGGTTAATAGGTTTTTGGATTTCAATGTAAGGTGACTAATTCTAAAACAAATAGGATTAGAGGCTCAAAGGGGCTTGCAAGGGAAAAGTGAGTTAGTATGTCATTTAAGCTAAGGGGTGTGAAATAAAGGAGGCCTTAATTATTTCCATATAACATACAACTCGTAGTTTCAAACTGGTTTCATACAATTTCTGAAGGTAATCTTCACAGGGACCATCACACACAACAAAGAAATAGAATGACTATGAAATGAAGTCATATAAGCTCAAAATATCATATATGTTTAAATGAAACTCCATAAAAATTTCATGCATCACCTAATCTCTCCAGCATCAATTATTGTCTAAGTTCATGCAACCAACTACTTCAATCAATTCATATGATTCACCTTCCTCTCAAGTTGCCTAATCTAAATTCAAACATACAACTCAATTTTCAGTCCAATTACTATGAAAAAATTTCATGGTTATGAAAAAATTTCATAGTTCAATATTCAACACAGTTCACAGTTCAAGTGAAAAAATTAAAAATTTTAAAATTGGCCCACCCCCATACTTATAATGGACATTATCCCCAGTGTCCTAAATTAATAAAAACACAAGAGGATGAAAATAGAAAGACTCTCTTGGATCAAATAGGACGTAATGATTTGAAAGAAGAACTCATAAATCCGTTCTTATATTCCTATAAACAAAATAGATAAAAAGCAAATAAGGTATTAAAATGAAACCAATATGAAAAACTAAAACATAAAAGAATCAAAATGAAAGGATAATGTTCAGGTGCCTCCCAATAAGAGCTTGCTTAAAGTCACAAGCTTGACCCCTGCCAACCAATATCAACCAATGTATGTTAAGGCATCAACCTAAAGTCCCTCAAAGCAAGGCTTTAGACGACGTCCATTAATTTTAAACTCTTTTCCTATCTTGGCACTTCTAATCTCCACTGCTTTATAGTGATATACTTATATAACCATAAAAGGCCTATCTATTAGGAGCGTAACTTAATTGGAAAGATTTTGAGGTGTGAAAGATATAAAAGCACTTTCTGTCCCACCATAAATGTCTTCCTAGAGATGTTATGATTATGGAATGCCTTAGTCTTCTCCTTATAAATCTGAGCATTCTCAAAAGTTTCATGCCGCAACTCTTCGTGCTCTTGTAACTGTCATCGTTTATGGACACTATTGACTTGTAACTCCATATTGCATTTCTTGATTTCCTAATAAGCTTTGTGTTGTAGCTCTACTTGAAGGTGGCATGGCTTCCCAAAAACAAGCTTGAATGGTGACATCCCTATTAAAGTCTTATATGCAGTTTTGTATGCCCATAAGGGGTCATTGAGATGTAAACTGCAATCATGTTTTCTAGGATTCACCATCTTCTCTAAGATGGATTTGATCTCTTAATTGGACACCTTAGCCTGGCCACTCGTCTGAGGGCGATAAGCAGTTGAAACTTGATATAACACTTGATATTTTTTCAAGAGAGGATCGATTGTTCGGTTGCAGAAGTGAGTCCGCTTGTCACTGATGATGGTTTGTAGAATTCCAAAACTGGAGAAAATGTTGGATTTCAAGAAATTTGCAGCCCTTCGAGAATCGTTAGTTCAGGTGGCTTTTGATTCCACCCATTTCGACACACAATCAACTGTAAACAGAATATATTGAAATCCAAATGAGGAAGGAAAGGGATCAATGAAGTACCTGCTCTAAACATAAAAAATTTCACAAATAAATATAGGTGTTTAATGCATTTCCCTACGGGGACCCAACGTACCTATTCGCTAACAGTTGTCACAAGTCCTACAAAAATCATATGCATATCAAAATAGAGATGGCAAGTAAAATCCACACTTCAAAACCTTGCGAGCTGTCCGCTTTGGTCTAAAATGACCTCCACTTGTATAAGAGTGACAAGATGTTAAAATAGAAAGAAATTCACTGTCAAGTATGCACTTTTTGATAACTTGATCCACATAAAATCATCATAAGTAATGATCATGCCTTACATAAAACTTTGCTCGGCTCTTCATTTTCTCCTTTTGTGTGTTAGGGAAATCTATAGGAAATTGATATGAAACCAAGAAATGCACCATATCATTATACCAATGACCGGTCAACTGTACTGTATGTAGCTGCTCATTTGGAAAGTCATCATTGATTGGGCCCGTGTCAGCACCATGCTCTACTAAGTGGCTTAAATGATATATTACTTCATTTTTTAAGCCTCTGTTATCCTTTATCTCCACATCGAACTCCTGAAATAGGAGCATCCAATGGTTGAGCCTCAAATTTGCCTCCTTCTTCTCCAGTAAGTACTTCAAAGTTGCATGATCAGAATAAACAATGATCTTAGTACTTAATAAATAAAACATAAACTTATCCAAAGCAAAAACTATTGCAAGAAGTTCTTTTTCTGTGGTAGTGTAGTTTGCTTGGGTGTCATTCAAAGTCTTCGAGGCATAATAAATAACATAAGGGATCCGGCCCACACTCTACCCTAGAACTGCTCTAATGGCATGGTTAGAGCCATCATACATAAGCTCGAATAGCAGACTCCAATCTAGAGGTTGTAAGATGGGTGCCATGACCAACTTCTCCTTTAAAGAATCAAATGCCTTCTTGTACTCCTTGAAAAAAAATGAACTCCTTATCCTTCTGAAGTAGCTTACATAATGGCTATGTAACTTTGGAAAAGTTCTAAATTAACTTGTGACAAAAACCTGCATGGCCAAGAAAAGATCAAACTTCCCACATAAAAGTGGAGCAAGGTAAAGAAGAATTAAGGTCTATTTTGGCTCTGTCAACATCAATACCTTTAGTAGAAATCACATTTCTTAATACTATCCTTTGCTGAACCATAAAATGACACTTTTCATAATTAAGGACAAGATTAGTTTCAAGACATTATTTAAGTACCAAAATGAGTTGATTTAGGCACTGCTCAAATGAATCCCTATGGATGGTAAAGTCATCCATGAAAACTTCAATGATTTTCTCAAGATACTTAGAAAATATACTTACTATGCACCTTTAAAAGGTAGCAAGGGCATTGCACAAACCGAAAGACATCCTTATGTAAGCAAAGTTCCATATTGGCATGTGAAGGTCGTCTGCTCCTGGTCCTCTGAAGAGATAGCAACCTGAAAATATCCTTAATAACCATCAAGAAAAAAATAGTAAGTGCGATGATTGTGGTTGGCCACATACAAAATTAGCTTAAATTAATCTATCTTTCAAAGAATAATTAATTAATTCAAGACTAACATTTTGGTAAGCGTACTAGTCAAATCAAGTAATAAAGTGGAGTATATGTAAGACTACAAGTATCATTCCCAAGAGGAAGTTTATATGATGTAAATACCAGGTCAATCGAATTATAATTATCTAGAGAATACTCAACTTTATGATTTAAGAAAATAAATAAATAAAAACTAATCCAAAAAACTTGAAAAATTTCCAATCAATTGTAAAAAAGCTACATATTATTTTTCCTAAATTATTCATTTAAGCTTTGATGTAGATGATTTAATTGATGGATAAGTAATTCTTACTCTAGGGTCTTTTGTAAATCAAGGCAACACTATGGTTAAGACATTGACTTATCTCTATTAGTCCTATCCTGAAGTTTGGTTATGCCTCAGACTTAGGTAATAGGCTTAAAGTTCAGGAAGTTTAGTCCTAAATTATCCTAATCCAAGACTAACACCCTCATGATCAACCAATCTTTGGTTAGCTCATTGATTTAAACCATGTTTTTTATTGACTTTTCTAAAAACCTAGGTAGAGATTGTTGAATCCTAAATTATCTGATAGCAATATCCTAAGTGATTAATTCAGGAAAAGCATTAAGCATTCAATAAAAAAATATTAATTCACTAATCATGCATTAATCATAAATTAAAATAATCAATCATCCATAAATAGATTCAGCATGATAACTTAACTAAAATTAAATATTAAAAGATGAAATACCTATGAAATCTATGTTCTTATATGCTACCTTGGAATTTTCATCTAACTTATTTTCAACGACCCGAAAATGATGCTCATAGTCAATAGTGTCAAAAATTGGGTTACCTAAAGTTGATATTGACTAACCACTTTCACTTACTAGCTAAATTGATTCTACATGATCAATTTTCCTAATTGATTCTAAAATTTGCTCATTGGATTTATGATGATGCTTAGGCTGAGAAGAATTTTCTAAATGTGAAATGAATGCATCCTTATTAAGCTAAGAATAATTAGGATGATCCATCCAATTAGAGATACACTCATTTATACACTCAAGATACTGTTGACTAGGACAATGTGAAGGTTGCTCAAAACAAGAAAAATTAAGACAAGAGTAATTAGGGTGTTCCTCATATTCAGGGGTATAGGTTTCAAAATTTTCAAATTGATTTGTTCAGTCATCGCCCCAATTAATTTAAACTTCAGGCTCATATCATTGGCTATTAAGCCAATGATAATTTTGCGTCTACATATTCTTGATAACTCAATTAAGTTACCAAAAGATGCCCCAACTTACAAACAAAGATGATAACAAAAATAAAATAGTTAAAGAAATTGAAAAATGAAACATAAAACAAACATAGAACATAATAAAGAAAAGAATGCAAACAAGAAAACAAACTTTAGAGTAATTGACACTGATATATTCCTAATATTACAATTCACTTCCCCGGCAATGACACCAAAAACTTGATTGCAGTTGGGCACATACAAAATTAGCTCTAATTAATCTATCTTTCAAAGCACAATTAATTAATTCAAGACCAAAAATTCGGCTAGCGTACCCATCGAATGAAGTAATAAAGTGGAGTATATAAAGACTCCGAGTATCAATCCTACAAGGACATTTATATGATGCAAGTACTAGGTCAATCAGATTATAATTATCTAGAGAATACTCAGCTTTATGATTTAAGAAAATAAATAACTAAAAGCTAATCTAAAACGCCTAGAAAAATTCAAATCAATTGTAAAAGAGCTATAGATTTCTTTTCCTAAATTATTCAGTTAAGCTTTGATAGTGGACGATTTAATTGATGGATCAGTGATGCTTAATCTAGGGTCTTCACTAAATCATGGCAACACTATGGTTAAGACACTGACTTATTTATCTCTATTAGTCCTATCCTGAAGTTTGGTTATACCTCAAGCTTAGGTAATAGGTTTAAAGTTCAGGAAGTCTAGTCCTAAATTATCCTAATCTAAGACTAACTCCCTCATGATTAACCAATCTTTGGTTAGTTTATTGATTTAAATCACGTTTTTTATTGACTTTTCTAATAACCTAGGTAGAGATTGTCAGATCTTAGATTATTTGATGATAATAACCTAAGTGATCATTTCAGGACAAGCATTAAGCATTCAATAAACAAAGATTAATTCACTAATTATGCATTAATCCTAAATTAAAATAATCAATCATCCATAAACAGATTCAACATGATAACTCAATTAAAATTAAACATTAATCATAATAATTAATCAAAGAAAATAATAAATATAAATTAAGAAACAATATTTTGATTTATTTAAAATAACAATAATAATACACGAAATAAAGAGTTTAGAATGAATTAAATCACATCCCCAGTTGGTATTCTAACTCTGAACTACGTGTATGAAGCTGCTGGAACTTCAAACAATCTAAAAATCTCAAATTACAAAAGATTGAAAAGAAAAACAACCTAAAAACTACTTTGATATGAAAGCTAACTAGAACTAATGTGTTTAACTCATAATTTTCCTTATTAGAACTTCTGGAGAGGTCCCCTATTTATAGGGTTGGATCTACTATAAGTGCAGGAAGAAGACAAGCTGCAATTATTAAAGTATCTGCTAAGAAAATGTGTCTGTGCCCTTCAACAGTGGTCTGCACCAATTTATAACGGTGCCGTTATAGGATGAATAGCCCGTAGCATGCAAAATTTGATTCCTTCAACGGTGTTATGTGATCCACCAATGGTGAGCTGTGTAGGGTGCCATTAATGGTCCAGAAACATAGTCTTATTGCATTCTTTCTCCCTAATCTTAAATTAGTCACATCAAACAACAATTGAATAAATTCTAAACATAAATTAAACATTTAAACACTAAAATAAGGGTAAATTGACATCAAATAACAACAAAAAACTCTATGAATTTAGCCCCTAACACACAACCAGCAAGACATTCTAACATCTGATCAATAAATGGTAAAGGAAATGATCTTTTCTACTCATCGAGTTGAGCTTGTGATAATCCATGCAAACTCACCATCCATTTTGCACTTGAGTCGGAACCATCTCTACTCTCTCATTCTCTACAACTATAATGCCTAACTTCTTGGGAACTACTTGCGAAAGCCTTACCCATTTGCTGTCAGAGATAGTGTATATGACACTAACATCCAGCAACCTTATTAGTTCCTTTTTTACCACCTCCATCATTAGTGGATTGAGACGTCTTTGCACTTGACAGACTGGGGTAGTTCCTTCCTTAAGAAACATCATATGCATACACAAATAAGGACTAATACCTGTGATATCTGCAACTGTCCATCTTAATGTAGTCTTATAGTCTCATAAAAAACTAAAGAGCTTCTCTTCTTGCACCTTTAGAAGATCACTTGCAATGGTAACTGGAAGTGTGTTATTAGTGCCCAGTGATAGGGTTGAATTATATGATATTTTTGTATGTATTTAAATATGAATTCAACTCTATTTTATTTCCTAAATACTCATTTTGTGTTTATATTATGTTTTGATGCACATTTAATTAGTAGAAACAAATTTATATGGAGAAGAAGAAGATTATAAGTGATTGGAAGTAATGAAGAGGAGTATTGTAATTCAATTAAGAGCAAACGTCGGTTTTGAATTTAAAAAGCTCCAAAATGGCAACACACTTGAAGATAAAACGCATAAAGCATCATCACGTCTCACTCTTTTAATTGCTCAAAACAACAACGTTTTAAGTAGCAAGACCTAAATTTTGTTTTGAGAATTAACAATAACCCTAGAGGAGGCTTGGTTGAGGAGGTGTTGATGGCTACTCACATAGAAATAAAGAGGAAAAGACGAGAAAGCATGGAGCTTAGCTAGAAAACAACGTGAGGAGCTCATCTAACAAGTGTGGGTTGTTTTTGTCTTCTTCTCTAAAAAATGGACTGAAACTTTCCTAAGCACAGAGGGACGTCTCTCATGGTGTAATCGTTGGTCAAGAATAATGGTTGGAGACATTTAACAAAAGAGTGGAGCCGAATGCACATGGAGAGGAGTTTTCACCTTAGTCAAGCACTACAACTACACATGCACTGAATTTGTTTGTTTCTTTTGTTTTCATTTGGCCGTTTTAGGTTGTCTATTACATCATAGCTTAATATGTTGTTTTGATTTTAATTTTTTTACATCTTCATTGTTCGAATACTTGATAGCTTAGCTGAGTTTTGTTGTTTTCTTTTCTAAGTCCGAATCTCATGCATTCCATTCCATGGCCGAATTTCATTGTTGCTTAACCTCGTTTTTCCAGATTTTTGAATATTGTTTCACTTTCAAACATTGAATGGCAATACTTCAAATTTATTTTGATAAAATATTAAGTTATTTAATTTTTTATTTCATAGAGTTTCAATTATCAATATAATGATTGGTTCATCTATGTTTAGTCGTTAGTTTCTATACATGTTCTTAAGCTTTAATTCATTTAATTTCAGTTTTTGTTTAATTTTTATAATCTGAAATTTTTATTTAAAGTGATAAATTAAGTCTTAGTTAATCAATTTCTAGATAATTGCCTATTAATTGAAGTAACTTAAGTTTTCATTAGGTAAAGTGTTGAATTTTGATTTCTTAGATTAGTTATTAATTTTCCAGCTTTTATCTGACTTGTTTAAGCTTTGGATTTTAACATTTTTCAGATTTTTTTGATTAAAATTCAGTTTGGGTGAAGTGTTATTCTATGGAGTTTTGTTTATTCTTAGTGTCCTTAGTTCATTGTTGCTTGGTAACTAAACATTTGTTCAAGTAATAGGTGATGGAATTTTTTGTTAGAATATTAATTTGAGATTTGTTCAATTCAGTTTTAGTTAATTAATTAATATCTTAGTTAATTTAAGTTTGTGTTAGTTTAAGTGTTCGATTGTGTTTTTCATTAAGTGTTTTAAAATTTTCAACTTTTCATTTATTTAGTTAAGTATGGATTATACTTGTTTGAT
>JAOXYD010125390.1:0-11104 GCA_028565735.1 Pinacopodium congolense | reverse complement strand
ATCAAAACATCAATCCATAGCAATAGATACGATTAGCCACACATTTGAATCAAAACATGCAAGATATACATTTTACAACACATACTTAGCTAAATCTATGAATATGAGCTTAAATAAACAAGTTAGGTGTTACAAAATGTGTTTAGAGTCCTCCTGGACAAGTTTTGAACTCCTTAGCTTGTTTTGGACACCACCACAGCTTTGAATCCACAAGATCTAGCAAGAAAATCAAAGCATATGCAAATATATACACATAAGAACTTAGTCTTTGATTTAATCCGAAAAATATGTGTCTAATATGTGTGATTTAGAACTTAGCATATGGTGATTTAGAAACTCTAATATGTGTCTTAGCTGTAATCTCCAACTTACAGAACTCAAAAATACAATCAGAAACTCGAAATCTAAGTGTTTGAAGCTTGGGCTATCAAAGAAGAAAAAGAAGAGAGAAGCTAGAGCTTCTCTCACTACTATGATCTGATTTCTCTTGATTCTCCGCGTGTTCTGAGTTGTTTCTGGCTGTATGCAGACTTTGGAAGACTCCCCTCACATGCTAGGAGACAAGGGAATTAATGCAGATCACGTCAAGGTTGAAATGTAGAAGATATGGAGCTGAAATTGTTGACTTAGAGTTCAACGGCACCCTGCCTCCCTACAACGGCACCCTCACAAGGTGCCATTATAGCTCGAAATCTAGAGAGTATAACGGTCCTTGGATCATCAGTAACGTCACCCTCTCATAGTGCTGTTAATGAACAGAACAAGGGGTATTCTTTGATGTTTTTGAGCCAATCTTCATCATTAAACTCCATTATGCAAATCAAACATTATAAGGCATCAATTAAACAATTAAACACTGAATTTAGGGGTCATAATTCAACAAATTAACCATAAAAATCATATTAATTTGACCACTATCACCTTGTCTATTTTTATTATTCTGGTTATGCAGGATATGGTTAAGTTGAAGAGGGGTAGTAAGAATTTTTACTTTCCCTATTTGCTGACAAGGATTTTTAGGAACGCAAGAGTTCCTTTAGATTCTGAGGCATTTAAAGATCATACTCGTCAGACACAAATTAATGTTGGATTGCTTAAGCTTTGGGGTTTTACTTATCGTGGAGTTTAGTGGCATAAACATAAGGATAATGGTGCACCTGCTGCTCTACCTACTCCTGATGAAACCTCTAATAGGACTTGAGGAGAAGATGGGTGAGGCTTCGTCTGATTCTACACCTAGTCTACGTCTACCTCACCCACATTCACCTGATTTTGTAGCTCCTCTACCTATGGACATTCTCGAGTCTAACTTTATGTCGATTATGTTATAGATGGAGACCCATGCCACATTTGAGCTTTCTGAGTTTTGCACTGTACTATTTTCTGAGATGTCTGCTTTCCTTGGTGCAGTTGATGCACGTTTCGATGGTCTTCTACATCATGTAGATGATTTCTTTGCCCAGGTCTAGAGCCTTGATGTTTATCAGAGAGCCAGAGATTGAGATCGACATGATGTTTAGTTGTTTTGATGGATTTTTTCTACAGTTTGTTTTAGGATCTTGTTTTATTTTAGTGTGTTTCTGTTTCTGTTTCGTAGTATAGGTTCCAGTTTTGTAGTGTAGGTTGCTTTTCTACTTTGTTTCATATCTGATGACTACATTTTGATGTGTTTTGGCTCCTTGATGTACTTCGATTCCATATAATATTATTAGAGCATATTTTGTTATTTTTTGTGTTTGATATTTTTTATGCTTTCAATTCCTACAATTCAAACCGATGGATCGTCACGCATCTATTAAACGGGTGTATTTCTTTCCCTACTCCCCTACTTTATGTGTTTCTTTTCATTTATAAACATTGAGAACAATGTTTAATTTAAGTGTGGGGGGAAAGAATTCATCATTTACACATTTTAGTGATTTATACACTTTAGTCTATGGGTTTGTCAATTTATACTTTCGTGTTGTAAGTCTAATAGTATTTTAATTTATCATCAATTTCATCACTGTCTATAAATTGTGGAAAATATTTTCAATTTTAATGCTTCTTATTTTCTAAGTTTTCTTTTGAATATAATAATTTTGACAATTTGAAATATTATATGATTAATTTTTATTATTAATGACTAAATACCTTTAACTCATTTCGTAATTTGGATAATGGATACCGGATGGTTATAATGATATTCAACATATAAAATTCAATTTACTAAGTAATTGTGTAAATTATTTAAAGATACTTTTATCATTCAAACAAAAATGAAAAGAACCATAATTAACCTAATAAGAAAAAGAAGAAAAACAAAAATAAAAAGAAAAATCTACTTAAAATAAATAAGGGAGCAATTTTTCACCCTGATAACTTCTAACCATATATAAAATCATACGGTTGAATTTATTGAGTGTTATTAGTAGCTAGTTAATGTTAGGTGACTTAATTAATGAATCGGGAGTTGTTAACAACAAAATTTTCACCTTCGTGTTATAAGATTTAGTGACTGCTCAACCAAGCTTAAGAGCTCACATATTTGAATTATGTCTTTAAATTAATGAAAGGAAGTGAAAGCCTAACAAAGATAATGCATTAAACTCAATATATTCCCTTTTACATGTGGAATTGATTTTTGTGATTTAGGTTAAAGATTAAAAACTTAAGAAATTATTTAATCACATTTGAGATTTAATATGATTAATTAATTATATAACATTTCCATGCATCATTAGTTTTGAAGGATGAAGAATACATTTTTAATAATGGTGTTATTAATTTTGTATTGATTTTCCTATACTTATATCCTATTATGAAATTGATGTTGAAATAATTTACTTGAGAATAAGCAAATGCTCAAGTGTTAGGGAATTGTTAGGGGTCAAATTGTTTGAGATTTCATTGATTATTTGTTGAATTATGACCACTAATTCAATGCTTATGTTTTAAAGTTATGACTTATTATGATTAATTTGTAGGTTGTTGATAAATAATGGAGATTAGAGTAAAAAGATGAAAGATTTGCAAGTTTCTGGACCTTCAACGATAGTCTAGAGACCTACTATTGAAGGATGAGTAGCTTTAAGGTGAAGAAGTCATAATTCGAATATCAATGGTGAGTTGAGGGTGTTGTTGGCATCGACCTAGGGCATCTTTGATCAATCAGATAAACATATCTACCTCAAATCTCCAATTCTATGGCTTGGGTATGCTATTCATTAATGCTACTGTCTGGAAGGACTTAGTGGGAGGCTGCTAGAGCTGAAAAACAAGGAAAAACAACAAACACACATTCTAATAAGAGGAATTCAGATATGAGTATGAGAGGCTCTTCCTTTTGAGTTTGAGAGAGAGGCTCTTCCTTTTGAGTTTGAGAGAGAGGCTCATCCTTCTCTCTTCTTTTGTTCTAAGTAGTTCATAGGTTTCAAAAAATTTTAGTTCAAATGTATTGTTGTTTTATTAGTTTTTGAACATCTAAGCTTGCTGTTAAGACTTCATTCTAAGTTTATGCATCACATTTAGGGATTTTCTAGCTAAGGATATATATTTTCTCTATTTTTAGATTAATCAAAGTTATTTTTCTTAAGCTTACATTTGTGCATGTTGTTTGATTTTTTTGCAAGATTTTGTTGATTTAGGGCTGTGTTGGAACCTAGAATCAAGCTTAAGAGATCAAGATATGTATAGAAGCTTTCCTTGGATATTTGTGTAACCTCTAAACTTATCTTATAGCTTATATTTTAGGATTTGTGAAGGCATGATGGTAAAGTTGTATATTTTATATGATTCGATCAAGGTGAGTGGCTAAATTGTTTTTATTGCTAAAGATTGGTATTTTTATGATTTAAGAGAGATTGAAGTCATGTCAAAGGGGCTAATTTTTGTTTATTAGGGGTCTGAAAGTTCTCTTTTTAAGTTGGTCACTTAAGATTAGAGATAAAGATAATCTAAGCTTGAAAAATCATCTTAGTTTGATGGAAAACTTAATAAACAACACAAATTAATCAATGAATGACCAAACTTTAACTTTTTATGAGAGTTAGAGTTATGAAACTACAAATCCAGAAGTCAACTTCATGAAATTAAAGCCTATTAACTTGATTTAAGGCATATGAAAACTTTAAATTAAGCTTAACGGAGAAAAAGTAGTAGCTTAACCATAGCTTTGTGTTAATTTTATGAAGGGATTTTAAATCAACCCTTAAAATTATTTAAAGTTCACTTAAATCATCAATCACGAAATCCTTAGCTAATTTTCACATTTGGTAATTTTTAGAAAATTTTTTAAAAAACTTTTAAAGTGTTTAACCCGGGTTAGAGTAGTTTAGTATTGTTTCAAAATTTTAATCAAATTATTTGGATTTCCCTAAATAATTGTGATATAATTAACCCAGTAATTAACCATTTTTCCAGTGGGATCGAAATTTAGGGTTTTAAATGTTCCACTTTATTACTTGTTTGATAGGTACACTTGCCTTAATCATGTTAGTTTTTAAAGTAAAATCGCTAAAAGCATTCCAAATTTCATAATCATGTAACTAACTCGTAACACGCTTCATTCAACATAACAGTTTCATAATCTTCTAATTTCTATTTCTTTGATAGAATGTCTTTTGAAAATTTTATGTAGCTTAGCGTTTGTGGTATGGCCTAAACAAATGGGATGTTAATATGTAATTCTTAAACATCTACAAAAACTTCCCAAATTGCTTATCCAACTTTGCATTCTTTAATCTCAATAAATTTTAACATTGTTTCTTCTAAGCTTGATTTCTCAGGTGGAGGTGGGTTTGTTTTAAATCCTAGTGGTAGAGCTCACTGTGATTTGGCTGGAGTTTGGTTTCTCCATCCGAGGTTGTAGGTCACATATTGGGCTTTATAAGGCTCTCTCGGAAAAGGACTAGCTACTTGGAAATCTAAGGAGACATGGGAGGAACTACCACAATGGTCAAACTTAACTTGGCTTCTAAATCCACTACTTCAATCTCCACTAACCAAACTATCCAATTTCTTGTTCAACATATCCATTTGGGCAGCTAAAACAATTATATCATTTATAACATGTTCTTCATATGGATTTTTTTGGATGATGTTTAGAATTATATTGGAAACTATTACTCACCATCTCTTCTATTAAATTATATGCTTCTTCTATAGTCTTATGCATGAAACTTCCTCTGGTCACAACATCTATAATATAGCGAGTAAAAGATGTAAGGCTTATATAGAAAATTTCCACTTATTGCCAAGTGTTAAAACCATGGCTTGGACATTTGGATTTCCCTATACCTTTCCCATTCCTCATACAAACTTTCATTTTCATATTGCATAAAGGAACTTATTTCAGTTTTTAGTTTTGAAATATTTGTAGGTGAGAAAAACTTAGCTAGAAATAGTTCCATTTATTCGTCACATATTGAAATGGAACTAGGTAGATGAGTATTTAACCATACCCTAGTCTTGTCTTTAAGGGAAAATGGTAAAAATTTAAGAATAAAAACATCATTAGACACTCCATTATTCCTAAAAAAAATCATAAATGTTTAGGAAATTGTTTAAGTGCTCGTTAGGATCTTCTAAGACTATACCCCCAAAATTTGAGCCTGTAACTATAAAAATAATACTATGAGGGATTTTAAAGTTATTCGCATTGAGCTTAGACTGCATAATATTAGCCATAGGTCACCCTATATTTCCTAAATCTAAATCCATCATAGTTAAGGGTCTAGTGCCCTCCTGAGGTCTATTAACCCTTTGTTCGGGTGGATCCATGTATAAGTCAAAATATTATTCACTTTCCTCTTATAGGTTTGGACATACCTACTCAAGTTTCTTTCTTTTTCTTTTAAATGGATCTCTTTAACTCCGGATCAAATTCTATCTTCTCAGGTTTTTGTCCCCGAGTATGCATACAAACTTAAAACAAATAAGTAAATAAAACAAACTACTAAATAAAAGCAACCTCATATAAGAAAAACACACAATTCAAACAAAACAATCAAAAACAAATTTGAACACTAGAAACAATATACATAACTTTAGACTAATCTTCACTAACTTGCCCTAGTACTCCAATTATATTTGGTATTTCCCCAGTCATGGTGCCAAAAACTTGTTGTTGGTTTTCTAATAAGGCCAATTGATCCAATTTAATTCACATATTACATCTTTGAACCATACATTTCCTTGATTTTTCAAATTCACACTAACAATGATGGCAAGTGCATCAATCACAAGTAATATATGGAACTATTTTAAATCTAAGTTATCGTTCCATAAGGATTCATCAAATTCCAACTACTAAGCCAAATTAGGTCGTAATTATCTAGAGACTCCAAATCGAATGAAATTAACTACTAAATTTATCAATGAAATTAAAATGTCAAGTTATGCTGAATAACTTAGTTGGAATAAAAAGGATTACCTAATTGATAAATTGGTTACATAATTGGTTTTTAATGATCTAAATGGATTAATTATGGATTTAAAGATTTGTCCTAAGGTCACTTCACTAAATCAAAGCATGCTATGGTTAAGACAAAGCTTTTTATTTAAATTCTTAAGTTAAAGTTTTATGATTTATCAATCAATAAGCATTAAGCATAATATCTAGGAAGCTTAACCTAAAAATTCTAATTTTCAGATTATAACCCTCAAGATAAACCAAGTTTTGGTTATTCAATGATTTAAATCAAGTTGCTTAATGATTTGTCCAACAAAATAGGTAGATTTCTCTAATCCTAAGTTGTTTCTTAACGTTATTCTAAGTGTGTAATTTAGAATAAGCCTTAATCTCTTCATTTAAGTTAAGAACAACTTTCAATCATGCATATAAACAATTTCATCACATATTTAGATCATTTTAGAACCATTCCATAACCAAAAATTGAATCAATCACTCATTTTAAACAAGAAATAGATCATACTTATCATATTCATCATGTTCTTAAATAAAGGATAGTTAAAGGTGAAATTTTAATATGAAAAGAAGTTAGAATGCACCAATAACAGGCTACAAACACATTTACATGTTTGAATCATGTGTTTAAGCTTCCACAATCCTTAACTAGCATCTCAAAAGAGCCCTAAAAATAGCACAATTTGATTTCTCTCTTTCATTTTGTGTTCTAGCTCTTTCCCTTTATTGTTTTTCCCTTCAGACAGTCAATATATGTGTTAGAAGCAAGTGGGAGAAAGTTGCATAAGCTATAACCAATCAGGTAGAGGATCCAGCTATTTTTGTCTTAACTATTACATGAACGACAGTTGCAAAGGAGTACAGCGATACCATTTAACTACCCACGATTGAGTCCCATAATAGAGTAAAAAGCAGATCTTTGGGAGTTAAACATGATGCTGCTAAACACTGTCATTTTGCTTCTAATTTAGTTTTATTCTTCAAATTTTGATTCATTTCCACTTTAGTTGGGTTGCCATCTAAAAATTAAACAATACAAGACACAAATTAAACAATTTAACGTCAAGATAGGAGTGAATTAACATTAAAATATCATAAAAACTCTCTGAAATGAACTTCTATTAATTGCATCCATACATAAAACTAATATAAACCTGGGTATTAAATAATAAATCAAAGAAAATACAATGAGTTATAAATCTTAAGATTCATCCCATCTACATCCTATGGTAATAGTTCATAAATAAATAAATAAATATAATAACAATTACAAAAGGCAAAATAATTGAAAATCTCATTCCCATGATATCTTGATTCTTTAATTCTCATTAAAAGTTGTTGGAAAATTTCTTTAATTTATCAATCTTTGTTATTAAATTGAATTTTCCTCTTTAATTGCCTAAAAAAATCTATAATTTTTTTTTAGAATTAGGTCTTGTAATTTTAGTGGTTAGTTGAGCATTCTATAAGGTCAAAAGATCTTGGAAAACTTAAAAATGCCATTTAAACAGAAGTTAGAACTTGGCTCTCCCACGGCCAGAGTCACGGTCATAGGAGTTGGTGTGGGATTGGTGTGGGCAAGGTCACAACTAAGGTCATGGTAATGAACTTGAACATGGAACTCATTGTCTTCTTTACTCTTCTTGATTTTTCTCTTGGATAAATCATAGCCTAGGTCGTAGTTGTGGCTTATACCATGAAACCTATTGGAAATCCGTCATTCTTCCACTTTTCAAACCCATAAATTTTCTAATTTTCCTTATATTTAATATATCAACCAAGACCTACAAAAGTAATTATTTTTTACAAAATTCTAATTATTCAATATCAAATCCAAAGATTAATATATTTAAGCATAAAAATGACATGAAATTTTCTTCAAAGATGGGGTCTTAACCATCAAAATCATGACCAAAAGATATATAATTTGAGTACTATCAAATATCCTAGTAGTTGAGCTGCTACTTGTTCTCAAACATCTACTTAAACACTCCTTAAAATAATTCCAAAAGTAGTTAAAAGTCACAATGGTATTGAAATACAAACTAATGCATGTAAACATAGTTAATATTTCTTAACTCAATCATTACTTACATCACTTGATTCACACAAACATACATTTAATCATCGTAACACTTTATACATAACATTAGGCATCGAAGTAATTCCATATAGATAGTTATACAAATTTGGTCAAAGGTGTTTTTGGCAAGTACGTTTTATGTTCTATCTTATCTTGATTAATTATTTAAGAGCAAAATATGCTTATTTGAGATGTCACCTAACCCTTTGATCTGAAAGTAAACTCATTTTCAAAAGTACCCTAGTTACTTAGTTAGGTCACTCTCTCAAATGACTACTAGCACCATTTACTAACTTCGGCTTTTTTTTTATTGATATGAAGCTAGTAGAGTGAAATTTTTATATTTATTTGTTCAACTTTCTTTTTAACTTTTCATAATTTATTAAATAAACACATATATTTAACTAAACACCTTATTTTAAAATTGCATAAAAATACATATAATATGTCCTTGGAAAACTAATATCACTTGTAAAGTCACTAAGCATATGAAATCATATAAAAATAAAAAAATAAAAGTTGGAATTCATTCAAGAGGTATTCAACTAAGCCAAATACATCAATCAACAGTCAATAAATTCTTAAAATCATTCTAAATAAAATATCTAAATAGTTACCTTCATAGTCATAACAACTTAAGTGTATATGTACTAACACATATTTTATTTGCCTTCCTCCCCCCCTTCCACCAACAAAAAACTTATCAAATTGTCCTTAATTTGAAGCCTAGGAAGTAAAAGAAAGCATCAGAGTAATAAGGCAAATGAAGAACAAAACTCTCCTGAATATCTAAGTGCATGTATAGGAAATGGTGAGACATTATCATTGCTTGCAATTGTAAATAATTGCATATAAGAATTTAAAGCCGTGCCTATTCCTAAAAATCATCTTTAAGTACAAGCTTTCCAAATAATTAGATCCAGAGTGATAAATATAACATGAAAATGAAAATAAAAGAGGAAAAATAAAAGAAGATCCTACTTTGCAAATGTTTAAACATTAATAATAAAATGTAAATAAAAGATACACAGTAATAGAAAGAAAATAAAAGAAAAGAAAACGTAAATGCTAAATTAAGTGAAAAGGTACAATTGTCAAGAATCATCTATTGGAGGTAGTTGGTGACATTGAAACTACATGAACTCTCTCCATATAGCATGCTATTCCTCCCACCTACCTAGCTACTTTCTTTGGTCAGTCTCATATCGAGAAATAAATGAGGAGAGTTGAATTTGCATGGCATCAATATGCACACTAAGTTAGGCAATAAGAATTGGTACAGACAAGTCCTTCGCTGTAGTCCCCATGTCTGTATCCTCGTCCTCCATGTCATGATCACTTTCTTAGTAGTGGACCTACAGTGGTGGTTGATGTTTAGCTCCTTTAAGCATAAGATGATTGTCAACCCAGTGGATCCATGTTAATTGCTCTTCCTATCTCTAATGTACTTAACTTGATCTCCACGTTTGTCACCAACCTCATAATGTATGATGATCCACTGAGGGATCCTCTAGTCTTCTTACTTTGATGGTTGAATTGCATTGTCAAAGCACTACCAATATTTTATCTTTATCCATGCACTATAGAAGAAATATGGATTAGATCTCCTTAGTTCATTACCTTAGAACTCTTGTGCCTACCCCTAGTGGTGTAAGTAATTAAGCTATCAATTATGGAGTTTAAATCTTAATGTTTTTTGTGACACTTGTTGAATAGAAATCCTCTCCAATTTGGTCCTAAAATTTGGAGGCTTTAATGTTATTACTAAATCTTATCTAAGCCTCCCTAACTTATGATAAGTTCTTTTCCTCTAGAGCTATGACTTCCAACTCCATGCTAAAATCCCAAAAATTCATGAAAAATTATTTACCCTCCAATTAGAAGTTCACTATATCATCATCATCATCAATATTTCAAAAAATATATCTTAAAGTTAAAAGAAGCCAAATACTTACACTATAAATTTGTATAACCTACCTTTCTGATCTCCACAAACAGGTCTTAACCTTTAGATTTTAAATAATACCTAATAGTATTAGCTATTCCTTGGGTTTCCTAATCCTTAAATAACAAGAACCTGTTAGGTTATATTGGAAGTTTCTTAAGTGCTATATATTTATCTAGTATAGTTTATTAGTTAAACGTTGGAACAGTTCTTGATGTTGATGCTTCTTTAGAGTGTCCCCTATAAGCTATTTTCTTGAGCTTCAACATTTTCTTCTACAAATAAAACTAGCAAATATAGTTATATAATTTCATATGCTTAATTTGGCCAAATTATAAGCCATGAAATTAAGCACTATCATATCAGCATAAAATCAATCATCAAGTCATAACAATATATTATGTAGTGTCAGACATTAAGGCATAAGTTGAAGGCATAAAGAGCATTATTATTAGTCAGTCATACACAAAATAAGTTCAAAATAATCTATCCTTTGATGAACAATATCACAAAAGTGATCAGTATTAAGCATTCAATGAACAAAGATTAATTCACTAATCATGCATTAACCATTAATTAAAACATTTAATCAGTGCTTTATCTTCTAGGAGTGTGGGGAGCTTTCTAAGCAACATAGAGGCTAATACAAAAAAAACAACTCAAGGCCATC
>JAOXYD010125379.1:0-11105 GCA_028565735.1 Pinacopodium congolense | reverse complement strand
CCGATCTCCCCTTATTGCAGACTTACTACAGCAGCAAGTGCTCCGTAGCAAACCGCTCCCAATCTGGTACCACACGAATGTTGAGAACTTTTTGTCGTTGAGCACAAGCTTGGATACGTCTACATCTATGGCTTCTAATGAAATGAATACTCACAGAACTGATTTGATGATGGAAGATTTGGAAAGTGATGAGATACTCAAAATAATAATGAAGACAATAACAAGGACAATGACGCTGAGGAGGAAGATGAAGCTGGTGGCTATGAAATTGCAGTCACCAGCGGTAACAACTATGAACACAAGACATTGAGGCCAAAATGAAAAAGAAAGTTGCATGAAGAATCTTTAGTTGTTGGAATGCACACCAAGTGGGTCAGATTCCGGTGGCCGTGAGTTGTGGTGGAGGAATCTAAAATTGGAAGGAAGAACACATTTACTGGCATAATTTGAGTGTATATAAATTATTTTTATATAAGATAAAAATTATTTTTAATTATTTTTATATAAAAATAATTATAAACGATCATTAATAAAATACTCAAATTTATTTTAAAATTAAATGATACGCGAGGAGATAGAAGTACAACAGTTCTTTGTAAATTCTGTTCGTATTAAAGTTCCTTACCAATTTAGATAGGTAGTTTTGATGTTCTTTCTTTCTCTTGACATTATCTAAAATTATTTAATCCTGATATAGTAAATATTTTAAAATCTGTAAAAGTTGTTCTCTTCTCCTAGATATTTTAAAGTTATGTAATACTTATAAAAATATTAATTAATAAACTAAAAAAGGACAAAATTTAACAAAAAAGTTTTCTGAATATATGCATATATATAATTAAAGTCATAAAAGAGAAAGGGACTTCTTTATTTGATTACATGGAATTGAATTTTTATAATTAATATTCTAGCCAATTAAATATTACATATGTAAAATAAATAAATAAATATTAATTTTAAAATTTTATTTTTATTTCTTATTTACGTGTTCTTCATTACAAAATATTAAATTTTAGTTGATACTTTTTATATAGGTGAAACTTAACTGCTACTTTTCAGGTATGAATTACGTGTTTCGTTTATATGTAATAGTTCGTAAATAACATGTTTTAATTAAATTAGTTGGTGAGTTAATGACTAAGAACTAAATGACAATTTTGACTCGAGTGGCATTTGAAAAAAAAAAAGTTTGACTCCAGTGGCATTAGGAAAGTAGAAAACTCGTGCATTTTGATTTCTGACCAATTATCCTGCTTTAATTTGAGGTGATTTCTTACCTTTGGACCTCTTAAATTGAAAACTCCTAAAAAAGGTTTATTTTACTAAGGGTCTGTTGAATTGAATTTCTGTTGATAGTTTTTTATTTTTATTTTTTAAATATATAAATTAATAATAAAAATATGTCTGATTTCTTTCTGTTTCTAAATATAATTTATAATTTTAAAAATAAAAAACTATAAATAAATAAATTTTATAAACAACCCCTCCCCCCAACATCACACAAACTTAGAAGTAGACTTTCACAATCAGTCACCAAATTCTTGGTCCGGAAAAACAAACAAGAGTAAAGAGAAAGGACAAATAGAAAGAGAATAAGAGAGACGGCGAAATGAATTATAAGCCCTATGTTTCTTGATTATTATTTTAACTATTATTGATTATAATAAGATTTTTAATTATTTTAAAATTTAAAAAATATTATTTGATAATTGAATAATTAATAATTTAATAAATTAAATAGATAAAAATGAATAATCCACAATTTTATTCAAAATTAGGTAGTCATAATGTATTATTGGTTGGTTGAATGGTAAGCTTCAAGTCATGTCCCTATAGCATGTTTGATTAAGTTTCTTGATTTTATTTTTTGTTTCTATTTTATTAAATACGAAAACTAAAAAAAAGTATATAAACCCTTCAAGAAACGGTGTACAAATGCAATATAAAAATAAAAAAGAACACAAAATCAAAAACACACACAAAAATTAAAGAAAATACATAAAGAATAGAAACAAAAAACTAAACCAAGCTCATTTTCATATTATTTTAAGAAAAATCCTTGAAAGCAAAACATAATCTAAATGTAGAAACTAGAGTATGTAAAGTAAAGAAAAACACAATCTAAATGTACAAACTAAAGTATAGAAAGTACGAAAACATAATCTAAATGTACAAGCTGAAGTACATAAAGTAAAGGGTACCGCAAATTAGCCCTTCTTTAAGGGCACTGAATCTAATTTTACAGAAAGTAGTGGTAACTAATAAACTGCCACTAATTTTGCTTATTAATCATACATCTCCATGAGACAGAAATTAATAATAATACATTAATTGATAAACAACATTTTAATTGCCTTTATTAATAAGCCATCGGTCAAGCCACCTCCACAACACGAGAATGTAAAGCTGCAACTCAATTGTAAATGGTAACATTCAAATACATCAAGACTGCATCATAATTGTAACATCCAAAATCATCTTTATATTCACTTGCTTTAATACCTACATAGAAATCTTAATATCAAAATTTCCAATTAGTAGTAACCTTAATATTACAATCAATTGAAACCAAAACTTTAATTCAAAGATAACGAAACTAAACAAATCATCACGACTTGACTGACCCACCTAAAATTATGCTACGCATCTATGATGTATCAATGATAATTAAACTCTACTATCCAATTCCTGAAAAATATAGTGGATTAAGAGTGAGCTGCCAACTCAGTAAGAAAAATTGAAATGTACTCCTTTCACATAACACATATCAAGAAATAATGAAATATTTTAGCACATCATCATTATGCAACTCTTAACATAATATATTTTTAATTAATAAATATAATGTTATCAACATGTAACTTTTATCATACATCCACATAATTATCACAAACCAAACAGATTATTTACACAGACTATGTAACAATTTTATATAAACTATTTCTTATCTTTTTATTGAATTAAAGAATAATTTATTCTTATTTTTATTAGGCCTCTCTTAACCTAATAGGACTATTCAACGGTCTACCGGTCTAACATATCATCTCATCATCTCAATCATCATCATGGAGATAACAAAAATAGAGTATATCGGCATAGGATAACCCTAATTCGATCTCCTCTGATACCCTAGTGTCACTCTAGTACCTAACCATCAGTGCAAGGTGTCCTCAAGACTCAGAATACCTCGGTACTACTCTGATACCTAACTATCGACACAAGGTATCCTCGAAACTTATGATAACTCGATATCTGCTCCACAGACACATGCCTATCCCCATCTCATTCACATAATAATCATCATCATATATGACTATTAAATACATCCTATTTTAGGTAAGCTATTATTCCATTAACTCCATTTATCATTTAATCTGTCTCATTTTCATTTAATTAAATCAATGATGCCACATCACCACATCACCATATCCATATACATTCTCACAATTCCCATATTTATATGATTCTCACAATTGATAACTAAATATGTCATACTCATGAAAACATACATTTGCATAATATACTATATCATCATATACCATATCCAACATATGAATACATCCTAATAAAATTCGTAATATATTTACAGGTCATTTATTCATATAAACAAGTATATTCAATATTCACAACACATTGTATATCTATAATTATTGCTTAAACAAGTACATTCAATAATTAAAAACATGTATTGAATAAATTCTATGTAACTCATATTTATAAAATCATATTCTTCATCATATGTCATATCTTCACATATTACAATTTATTATTTTCAAGATCCATAGTATATTACCATACTAATCAACCTCATACATAATATTCTAAGATCATAAAGTACATACTTCACAAATCACATGGAATTATGCACCTCAATCAACACTATTAATTTATCATCCCACAACTGAATATATAATCTCCAATGATTAATAAATCATGAATTTTACATTTAAAAGCACATATAAAAATCATACCACAACAATACAGATTATTTGAACACTAACACATACAATTTATATCAGTCATATGATACACAAAATCATATAATAAGAATATATTCTAATTAACCATTTACCTAAACTCCGTAATTAATCGAATCTCAAAATCAAGTTTGAACTACTCTTTAACTCATTCTCAGGACCTAATTATTTATAAAATTCTATTAGAACTACGTTAGGAAAATATTTACTCAATTTATACTGAATAAACCAAAATTTACCTTGTTTTACAAAATTCCTAACTACGAAAATAGTTTTTGTTTAATTTACTTCTATAATTACCAAAATTCCCTTAACATTTATTAAAATTCTCATTTCTCTTTAATATCCTTAAAAATTACCAAAATTATCCAACTCTTCCTTCTTTTTTCTCAATTTTACCCTTAACTAAATCTTAGAAAGTCTAAATCATCCTTACTTTCTCATCTTTTCCTTTTTTTTCCCTAATTACCCTTAACCTCTATTAGAATTCCTACCATGCCTGTAAAACTCCCTTTTTTCTATCTCATCTTTAACTTTATCTATAATTACAAAATTACCTTAATACTCAAATTTTCCATAATACCCTTAACTTTTCATTAAAACCCAATTATACTCTCATCTCCAACCTTTCACCTCTCTCTCACTAACTCACGTCTCTCACTCTCCATTCCTTCTTTTTTTTCTCTCTCTTTTTCTTATTTTCTTTCCTTTCTTCTCATTTTCTTTGCTCTCTTCACTCTTGGTCTCCCTTTTTTCTTCTCCAAGTTTTGATTCTCTCTCTTCCCCTCTTTCTATATTTAAATTTTTAACATATTTCCTTATTTATTTCATCCCATTGTAATAATCAAGATCACTGAAATAAGTTTTAAGCACAATCAAACTTAGGCATTATCAAAACAACACAAATTTATGGATGGAAGGAATTTAGTTTACTTATCACAGATTTCTCACTTTTTTTCAGAAAATTTTCGATTGAAATTGTTGAACCAAGGTGGTTCTAATCATGTGTTTTGATGATGACAAAACATTATTATTACTAATGTTTGAGTTTTTAAGTGTTTATAAGATAGGTTGATATTTAAAGTGTAAGAGTATGTATGTGGAACTAAGGTAGAAGAGTTCAAGCATTAAATAATCAAGAGCTTAGATATCAAGGATCAAGATAAAACTCAAGTGATGATAGATTAAGTGATGATCAAGCTTGGAGATTAAGAGAAGCTTGAAGATCAAGAGAAAGGAGATCAGGTTTAGTTAGGCGTAAGAAAGGCCTTAAGTTGTAAGTCTTCTTGATCTTGATCAGTTCTTGAAAGTGGCTCTCACATTTGCATTTATGCATATAGAATTTGAATTGTTGTTTTAGTGATCCAATGAATTTGATTATGGCTTTGACATATTAGGAATTGAATTAGGTTAGCATTTAGGCTATATGTTGCATAATTAAGTTGAACTGTGATGAATTGATTTAATATATGTTCTTTGATGCGTTTAAGTTAATTGAATTGTTGCTTAAAGTTGTTTCTATATGTTTGAATTTTTTAAAAATGCCTTTATGTTGTAGATTTTGATTTTTAGAAGGGTTATGAATTGATTGAAAAGGTTTTAAAGTTGGTTAAAATGAGAAGTTCTCATAATCAAGGCAATTCTTATGTTTTGAATTGATTGAGATGTTTTGATAATTTAAACAACCTTGAATTATGCTTTAAAACTCGCTTAAAGTGTTAATTAATGTTAGGAATTTTTTTGAAAATTTTTAGAGTTGGTTTGGAGTATTTTTCATGCTTTCTAGATGTAAAACGGTGGACTAATTATCCTTCAACAGTAGGCTCCAAGGGTTTCGTTGTACCCCTATATCTAGAGGCATTAACGGCAGGCTATTCTTCATATAACGACGTCGTTGATAAGCCCAAAGGGTGCTATTGAAAGGTCAGACTCTAACGGCTAGTTTTGGGGTTTCGAACTTAACAACTTGTTAACCTCCTAAACTGCTAGTTTTTGTTTTTAATGACTCCAAACCTCTACCAACACTATATATATATATATATATCCTTCCTAAATAGATTTAACAAGTTTACATTCCCTGAAAATAACATTACAAAGATCAATCATTTAATTATTCAAAGCCTTCCTCATTTTCTGTATAATTTTCATTCAATCCATATTTTTGTATTTTAAATCAATTTTTTGTGCTACAAAATTTATATTTTTTGTTAGATTAGATATAGACAAATCTCAGAAAGATTTTAGTTGATTTTTTGATTTATTATTTCGTTTTTTTCAAGCTTTCAAAGGTCAATAAACCAAAACTGTCTCTATTCTTGGATGAACGTTTCTAAATTTTTGTATTCTTCAATTTTGAACTAGAAAACAATTTTAATTTATTCAAAATTATCACATATGTTTTGGTTAAGGTCTCAAGAGTGCATAGGATCTTTTGCTTCAATTTTTAAGCATTCAAATTGTGTTTTTGAGCTCAAAGAATACAAACTACTCAAAACGGTCCAAACTGACGTGTTTTCTCTACTGCTTCTTTATTAACTTAGATTTTGAGTCTTAATCAGTTTTTGGGTTGCAAATTTATTATTTTCAGTTTTCTTAAGGTTTTAGGAGTGTGCTAGTATTTTTATTTCAATTTTTGAGTGATTACATTGTTAGTTTGAGCTTGATTTTTGCAGGTTACTCAAAATTGTCTAGGTTTGACAGTCTTGACTTTAAGCTTGATTTAGATCATCTGTTTAGATGTGCTAAAATTGTGTTTACTACTGCGATTTATTGTTAAAATATAGATTGATGTTGCAGTAGGTTTATTGCATTTAATTTGTATCATTTGGGTGATTAAATTGATGTGTTGATAGGCTGAATTGTTAAGACTGCATACTTTAGACAGATTGCATGTTTGAATGTTTAATCTGATTATTTGATAGTTTAATCACGTTTTTGTTGATTAAATTAAATTTTTATGATCTATTGAAGTGTTAGGAGGCTTTTTATAATTTTGGTTTGGCTATAAAAATATCATATTTGAGTATATTGATTGAGCATTAGAGCAACATCATAGAAGGTGTATTTGGTTACATAATTTGGGAGAATTAATTTATATTAATTGTTATTATGTTATTGACTGCTCTTTTCCATTTAAAATAGATTTTTTAGGTTGCTCTTCACCTAGGATAAAGAAGATTTGGATTGAGTTAATCCTTGAATGTGAATTGGATTGGATTAGGCCTTAATTGTACATTGACATTCCTTATTACATTTGTTACATTTGAGCCCTTATCTTGTATTGATTTTGATCACGATTAAAAAAGCTATATAAGCTTGTGTTGAAGCCAAGGGAGCTTGGTTTAAGGGGTATCTGTGTGGGATAAAAATTGTATAATTTGGGATTGTGTTGTACGAGTTACCCTTCACCTACTTAAGTAAGATTGTGATAGGTTCCTCTTAACCTTGGAATTCAAGATTATTGGTTAGGTTCCTCTTGACCTTAGAATTCAAGATTGTTGGATATGTTCCTTTTCGCCTTTAACTCAAATTGTTAGATAGGTTCCTCTTGGATTTTAACCAAAATTGTTGGATAGGTTCCTCTTGACCTTAGCATTCAAGATTCTTGGATAAGTTCCTCTTGACCTTAGAATTTAAGATTGTTGGATAGGTTCCTCTTAGCTTTTAACTAAGATTGATGGATAGGTTCCTCTTGACCTTAGAATTCAAGATTGTTAGATAGGTTCCTCTTAGCCTTTAATCAAGATTGTTGGATAGGTTCCTCTTGACCTTTAACCAAGATTGTTGGATAGGTTCCTCTTGGCCTTGAATCAAGATTGTTGTATAGGTTCCTCTTGGCCTTTAACCATGATTGTTGTAAGGGTTACTCTTTGCCCAATTAAAGTAAGAATAGTTGATCGTAAATTTCCAACAAGTAGTTGGAGAGAGGATGTAGTCTATCTTTGGGCTAGCTGAACCTCTATCTTAGTGTTCTTTCTCTTCCTTATCTCTTTTATATTTGTGCCTTGTTTTTGTTTTATCATTGTTTGAATTTAGTTAATATTAGCATAAATTTTAGGATTCCATTTAGGTTGAATTTTGATTAGAGATTGCATTTCATTTAAATTGGCCTAAGGTGTTTAAAGTGTTTTAATTCCACAAAAAAGTTTTAAACACCCAATTCACCTCCTCTTGGGTCTCATAGGGCTAACATAAATCCTTCATCATTTCCTCCCTAATCCATTGCCAAATGAACAATAAAAGAAAGAACTAAGAAATTGCTACACATGAAGTAAATAAAGCTCACATGCAAAGGAAAGAAAGCAAAAACACAACATTGGCTTACCTATCCAGCTTTTACAAGAGGAAGAAGATGAATGAAAGAAGAAGATGATTATGGTTTTATTAATTTAGGAAGCATGGGTCGGGTCAGGTCAGATCGAGCAATGAGCCTAATTTGATTTAAATACTTATGGGCCTCACAATCCTTCCTCTCTTAAAAGAAATTTCATCATTGAAATTAACTATGCATTAGAATTTTTGAACAAGTATAGATATCAAGTACTTACTTCTAAATAGTTTTCCTCAAGTAATAGCAATGACTCTACATAACTCGTACTATAAACCTCTCTTATATTTCGTTTCATCTGTTTAACTCTTTAAGATATCCGCTAGCCCCCTTCTCTATATGAAATCTCTAACTACCCCAATTTTAAGTGCAAGTAAAACATTACCAATATTAGTCTAACACCATCTCACTATTGACATATGAAAGAAGCTATAAATCTGACATAAATCTAGAAGTAAAGATAACAAATAAGCTAACGATCCAAGTGTCATATAACTACATCTAATCTTATATATCTCCTATAGCCTATTATCATAAAAAAATTTCATGTGATCCAAAGTATGCCAATCTTAACTTTCCTTTTCTCCTTAATTCAAACAATATTTCTTCAATGTGACACTCTTAAAAGAGCCTTATCATCAACACCATACTCCATTCATTACTCTTGATCCATGTAACTTTTCTATTTATCTTGGTGACTTTTAATCACTTATTCCCCATCTATCCCACCTCTTTTATTTCTTAAATCTACCCTAATCCATCGAATATTGAACATCCTTAAAACCCTAACATATAAAATCATTATATCCTTTAATACACAATGCCTCATAAAATAACACCAAAAATATTTTATAATCAAATTTCATAAAAACACATACCAATCCTAATATCATTCAAAGTGAACATATAAGCTTCCATCATCTCTTTTAATATTTGAATAGTACAATTAGATTTCCAACTATTTGTGAGTAAAAATTTAGACTTAATTTAACTTTATATCTAAAGCTAACTATAAACTCATGCAATATCAATAAGTAAAACATGGATCTCAATCCAAAACAATACACACCAATGCCTTAACTAATCTATCTCATTCACGCAAGAAATCATCAAAATTATTTCCACTCATTCGTACTCTCCAAAATTTTTTCTATCACGTTCATTTTTTTTGTTTCATATAAATCACCAAACAACATTTTACAAGGATCAAAATTCAACTTAAATTATATTTCTTTTCAATTTCCTAAAGTGAATTTATCCATTCAAGTAGACACCAACCACATTACTTTCAAATTTAAAAATGTACCCTATACAATTCCATTTTATAACCTATCTATCAAAATAGTGCATGTAACTTTATCAAGTTTCAAATTTATCAAAAATATTATCCATTAACAACTTTAACTGTCCCAATGTTTCATAGTCATGAAATCCATCAATCAATGTGGCATAAGTATATGTATCTAAAGTCAAACCCTTTCCTACCATGCAAAACCTTAAAATAATAGTGCCTTGAATATCACCAAACTCTACAAAATTTTAGAATTATTGCATTATAAGAAACCAATTTACACTTTCAATCTTTTTCTTCCATTTTAGAATACATTAGTTAATCTTCCTTAATATTACATGCTCTATAATCTACATATCATAAGAAATCAAGTCTCCAAAATTTATGATAAATACAACCAGTAGAACTATTACAAATTTCACCAAGATAATAATATTGATGATAACATATAAATCTACCATCCTCTTATTTTCTTTCCCTTAACATGTACAGATAAATACTTGTGAAGCAATTTAGCTATATCCTACTCTACTTCGATCAACTATGTTTGAAACACGAATAACATTACCTAACCCTTCCTTATTCACTTATAGGCCAGTAGTCGCATTGGTAAACAAACCTACTTAATGAACCCCTAAAAACATAAACCCGCTCTGATACCGTTTAGTGTAACACCCCCAAAATCATCCTTAAAACTACCTACTCTAATACCTATATAGAAATCCCAATATCAAATTTCCCAATTGGTAGTAACCCTAAAACCCAATCAATTAAAACCAAAACTTTAATTCAAAGATAATGAAATCAAAAACATGTTCACGACTTGACTAGCCCACCTAAAATTCTGCTACAAATCTTTGATGTAAAAATGATAATTAAACTCTACTATCCATATCTTGAAAAATATAATAGGAAAGGAGTGAACTGTCAACTCAGTAAGAGAAATTAAAATGTACTCCTTTCACACAAAACATATCAAGAAATAATGGAATATTTTAACATATTAACGTTGTGAAACTTTTATCATAATATATTTTCAATGAATAAATATAATGCTACCAACATGTAACTTTTTATCATACAACCACACACTTATCACAAAACCAAACAAATTATGTAAACAGAATTTGTAACAATTTTATGTAAACTATTTCTTATCTTTTTGTTAAATTAAAGAACAATTTATTCTTATTCTTATTAGGCTCCACTTAACCTAATAGGGATAAATTCAATGGTTTGGCAGCCCAATGCATCATCTCAGTCATCATTATGTACATAAGAAAAATAGAATATATTAGCACAAGGTACCCTTCACTCAGTCTCCTCTAGTACCGCAGTATCACTCCAGTGCTTATCTATCAGTACAGGGTATTCTCAGGACTTAAGATACCCCGGTACCACTCCGATACCTAGCTATCTGTATAGGGTATCTTCGGGACTTAGGATATCTACTCCACGGACAGGTATCTAACCCCATCTCAATCACATCATAATCATCATCACATATAAC
>JAOXYD010125368.1:0-11106 GCA_028565735.1 Pinacopodium congolense | reverse complement strand
GAAGATTTAAAGTTGAAATTTTTGACTCCGGTGATCAACGGTGCCCTGCCTCAATACAACAACACCCCCTTAATACCAATTTCATTAAAGTTTTTTTAATTAGTTTTTTAATGATTAGTTAATAGTTGATTCATAGAATATTGACAAAATTAGCATTTATTTAACAAGATCTTAATGGAACTAGTGTTAATGGAGGTAAAATATACTATTTTATAAACGTTAGGGGATAGTATATACCATTTTGTAACATTAAGGAGTAAATTACAACATTTTACAATGTTAGGGGTGGTACTTTTAAAAATGTTAAAGGTAAAATTAAATCATTTCTCAAATGTTAAGGGGTAAAGTAGGCCTTGCCTTACTTCCACTTATGACTCTCTGTTTTCTCATTTTGTCTCATCTGTGATAATTGTTGAGGATTGGATCATTTTTTGGTAATCATAGTCATTATTGAGAGACACTAGGAAAATTTTTAAGGTCGTTGGACTATTTCTCTTTCACCAGTACCATTTTCTTTTCCGCTCTTATTAGCACTATTCTTTGTCTTCTTATGCAAATCTCTTAGAGATTTTGAGACCTTTTATTGTGAAGGAGAAGTATATTTGAAGTTTTAGTTTTTGCCATTATTAATCATTTGGAGATTTATCAGTGAATTTTCAACTTCTTGTGGTTTTCATCATATTCATGTGATTGTGAAAGTGTAGGAATAATTAGTATGAATGGTTGTAAAAAACTAATGTTGCCATAAAAGATGGTCGTTATCTATGATAGGCACCATCGGCAACATAAGATATTTATTGAAGGGAGACAGTCAGTGACGAGAGAAAGAGAAAGGGAGAAGGGAGAGAAAGAAGAGAGAAAAGAGGAAGGGGAGAGTTATAAGAGAGAGGCAAATGAGAGGGAGGAGTGATTGAGTGACAAAAGAAAGAAAGAGGAAAAAAGGAAAGAATGAAAATGGAAAATGATGATAAATATTAGTAAATAAGATTAGGTTAACAAATGAATGTAATATTCGTTAATAATAATAATTTACTATTAGTAACAATAATTGAATGGGGATAGAATAGTAATATTAGTACAAGGCAAAGGAAAAGAATAACAAGAGAGTTTAATTATTTAGTATTTTAAAACTAATTTAAGTTTAACAAAACTTGTAGCTATCTTTACTTAACTTTCTAATAGAAAGAAGAATATATCTTAAATTAGGAACATGAAGCACAATTTTTATGACAAAACTACCGCAGACAACATCTCCAATTCTAGCCACTAAGGAAGTACTTCCATCTGCCGTAGAGACTTGCACATTTTTAGTGCATTTTTTAAAAATGGAAAAAACAATGAGTAAACCCTTCATATGATTTAATGCACCGTTGTTAATAATCCATCCATTCAAGACACCCTTCTATGATAAAAAAGATGAGATAATACCTTGTTCAATCATGGCTACCTTGGGTGTTGTGGATGAGGGATCTAGGTGTTGACTGAGAAGGGTCCTTAAGATCTCCATTTGTTCTGGTGTAAAGGCTGTAGTGCCAGTTTTCTTGGTCTCTACAACAGATTCTGCTACATGGGTAATAGGTTTGATTCTTCTTTTACTCTTTGGTTTCTAATTAGGTGGTTTTCCATGGCGATCAAAAATAAGTCTCTTTCGTGTGAAAAGGCTTGTTACAATATTTAAACCACAGTTTCCTCTGATTTAACTTGTGATATTGGGTATTAGGAGAGTTTAAATGATTTGTAGCAAGGGCAGAACCTTGTGCATGTTCTTTGATGGCTTTGAGTAGGTTTGTGCTTAGAATAACCTTTTTCTTGCTTTCTTCCCCTTGACTTCTGAGAAGGCTTCTCGAAGTGATGGCAAGGGTTTTGTTCCCAGAATTCTCTAACGTACTTCATCTAATTCTTTGATTAAACATTAAAGGAAATCAAAGACTCGATCCTTTCCAAGTACCTAATTATAAAGTATTCCATCGTCTGCACACTTCCATGAAATTATATAAAATAAATCCATCTTTTGTAAAAGTTCAATTAATCTATTGTAGTATTCTATTACAGATTTTGTTCCTTTCTTTATTTTTTGAAGAGTTGATCGAATTTCAAAACATTGATATGTATTTCCAAAATCTGAATACATCTCCTGTGCTGCCCTCCAGATTTCATGTGCTATCTTATAGTATAGGTAAGTGCGTCCTATTTGAGGCTCCATTGAATTTATCAACAAGGCCATGAAAATAGAGTTTTCAGCTTCCCACATCTTAAAACTAGCATCATTCTTGGCTGGAGAAGAGAGTTCATCGGTAATATAACCTTCTTTCCCTTTCCCTCGAACAACTAACAACACAGATTGGAACCATTTATGCAAATTTGACCTATTCAGTTTGTGATGGGTTATTTGTAGTGAGTGATTCACATCTGGTAGAGAAGGGAATGTTACACCATTGGTATTTCTTAAAATAAAAGTAAAATATTCTTTAGTTGATGATGGGAGGCTACCTCCAGACATAGTTGTGAAATCAAAGGAAGAAAAAAGTTTTAGGTGGCTAGGAAAATTTTTGTGCTTGAAAGATTTTAGGTGGCTGGAAACCTGGAGCTCTGATACCATGAAATAAAGGATTATGTGAATAATTTTTTTCACTACACTTCATTAATCATTCTCTACAAATATGTACAATCTCAGTTGGAAATAATTAAGGGAATGATTTAAAAATACCTAGAAAAATCAGTTAAAAAATTTGGAAGTAAATAAATTTAAATATAAAAATTACTAAAAATCTAGAAATTGATTTTGGATCCCATAAATTTAGGCAATCCTAGACAACTTTCTAACACTATGGTGCTCTTAGTCAATGGTGTCAGTCTTGTATAAAAGGTGTTAACCTGCTGCCATATAGAGAATCCATAACGTGGGCACTATGCTAACATCTCTCTAAATCGCTCTCACGCCTCATACAAACTTTCATTCTCATATTGGGTGGAAGATGTGATCTCATTCTTCATCTTGACAACCTTAGAAAGTGGGAAAATTTTAGTTAGGAACAATATCATTAACCTAGCCCATATAGCTATTGATCCTAACTGTTTTATGGCCAACCATGCTCTCGCTCTGTCCCTTATGAAAAATGGGAATAGTCTCAGGCTTACTACATTGTCTAACACGTCATTCTATTTAAATAAGTATCAGATATCTATAAAAGTTGTCAAATGAGTGTTTGGATCCTCCAAAGACAATATACTAAACTGAGATGCCCTGACCATAGATACAATACCATAGGGATCATAAAATTAATTGTTGTGACCCTAGGCTGAACAACATTAAGCATGGATCAATTATTGTGGCCTATAGTCAAATCCATTATGCTTAACTCCCTTCTCTCTTTAGGATGTTGCATAATTTCTTTCTCAAGCTACTCCATTTCTACAATTTGTTCTCCTCTTTCAGACTGCTCTTCTCTAACCTTTTCTTTTGTTTTACTACTTTAAGCCAATCTAGGTTTCTTTCATAACCTGCAAGTAGTTTTCTCAATCTTAGTTTCAAGTGGAAAACTCTCGATGTTTTTGAACACAAGTGTGTATAAACAAATTAAAACAAAATAAAAGGAAGACAATAAAAAAACTAAAAACAAGAAATACAACATACTAAAAGCAAGCGATCAAATAATCCATTGAAATAAACAAGTAAAAAATGAAACAAGGAATAAATCTAAGACAATCAATATTGTCTAAACCTAATATCTCCCATTTAAGATCCCTGGCACCAGCGCTAAAAACTTTTTGTAGTATAAACAAAACAAATAAATTCAATTCTAATCTAGATAAAACAAAGGCAAGCGTACCTTATTAACAAGTTATATGAAATAGAGTAAAATTGAGTATCATATCCAAGAGATCCCAAAGCGTAAGGATATTGATTTAAACAATGGATAACTACTCAAATAACCAAGGGTTGATTAACTGAAAATGAATTAAAACGAGCATAATAAGAAATATGCAATGTGCAAAAATATGAGCTAAAGGCATATAACTTTACCAAAAGATGAAAAATAGCTAAGGCTTTGGTATCTAATAGGTTAATCCCTTAAAATTAATGGTGGTGGATTGATTTAGGATTTAATTTACTCAAGAAAAACATAACCAATGCTCATGAAAATATCATTTCTCTTTTAATCTCAAATTACATATTTGATTTATAAATAACTTGGAATAAAAGGCATCAATCATAAGAAGCTTAAAATCAAATTCGTTAATCCTTAGAATCCTCACATAAGATCCTAGAGTTCGTCTACTTTTAGTTTCAAGTATGATACACATTTGATTTGTCAAAAATCAAACACCATTGTTTATGGAATTCAATTACCTGAGGCTTTAATTTAATCTAAGTGATAAAGCTAAAGTAGGCAAAAATAAATATTCAATTAGGAAAAAATCAACAAAGCCCAACCTATTCATAATTTAATATTATCATAACCTTAGTCAAAAACAATCTACTAACATATTCATCAATAAAAAATAAGTTAATGTCATAACAAAGGTTTCCATTGAATGAATCAATAATATAAAGTCAATACGAGTATTAAAATGGAAAATACTAGAGTCAATACAAGTCGTAAATGAAAATACAAATAACTAACAAGAAAATGGGAACTCCTTGAATATTTTTGCACCAATTTGTCACTTGAAAGCTCCTAAGAACAAAGATTAAGTTGAAGAATAAATTTGAATAGAAAAAGACACAAAAACCTAGCTATGGTGATGGATGAGAGGACGCTGTTTTGAATCCCCCCTAAAAGTGACAAAAATAAGAGTATTTATACTGCCATAAGTGGCTACTATGGTTTAGGAATGATTAGGGTTTTATTTGGTCAAGTTTTCCCTTAAGAGTCACAAAACGACATTGCTTTGTTAACTATGTTTTTTGGTCCAAAAACTTTATAGCTTATGCCCCTCTTCTCATTTTCTACTATAACTCCTTCAATACACCTCCAATGACCATGAAATTTGGTATATAGACTCTTCACATGATTTTCTAGCAGCTTATAAAACTTCATAACATTTGAAGCTCTAAAAGTACACCTAATACCTTCCCTAAGTTTGCTATACCAAATCTGGAGCTCAAATGAGCTTGCCTTGTGGTTTCCTTTGTGCATTCCTTATAGCTTGTAAAATAACCTTGGAATTTGGTGTGAAACTTTATAACTTGATGCTTTAAGTCCTCAAATTGATTCCATATCTTTTCTAGTTTTAGAAGTACCTCAAAATAATCACTAAATTGCTTCTATTTGTGTCTTTGAGCTCTATTTTTATTCTTTTCAATCCAATTAAGTCCAAATAGATTTGAAACTACTATATAATCAAAAGAAATCATAAACAAGACAACTTTATAAATAGTTAATAGTGAAAACACATTAAAACATGGCATAAAAATCAATAAAAATTATATCTAATAGTATTATTCTTGGGAATACTATAGTGGGCTATGTCCTAACTCGTTATAGAACATTCTTAGAAAGACTACCCTAATCTTTAGCTGTAAGCTTTATCTTGGGTACTTCTCTTAATATGGATAGAGAAGACATTCTTTGGTGATGGTGGGTGATAAGTGCATAATTCATAATGTTTTCTAATATAATTTGATGCACACTTGTTCCAAATTGATGCTAAATTATTTGATTTATGTTTAGAATTATTTACTTTGTAGATTAGAGCTTAAAAGTGAAGGAAATCTGGAAAATGCAGTAGAAAATTATGAAAAAGAAATAAAATAGCAGTACATATCATCCCTCCATTTTACTATCAAGACCCTTTATTTCACTTTAATTTGAGACTTAAACATGAGGGGTTAAACGACACCATTTAGCTCTTTTGTAAGTGTCATTTATCTCCCTATCACGTGAAAACTAACTGGAACTTACTCTTCCACTTGCTGTAACTTGTCCACTTGCATCTAACTTACAGAGGACATATAAATGAAGACCAGAGACCAATTTTTAAAGAGAAAAGCATGTTTTTAGGGTAACAAACTAGATTCGGAGTAGTTTTTATTCTTGTTTCATTTAAGGTTGGTTCTTCATTTCTTCTCTTTTGTAGCTTTGTTTGTGATAATTTTAGGTTGTTATTAAGGATTCAAGAGATCTAAAGAAGTGATTGGAAGCTGTCTAACACATTGGATGTCCATTTAGTTTAATATAAACCCTCTTAATCTCTTGTTTCTTACCCCTTTGTTCATATATTGTAAGAAAATGTTGAATATGATTGAATATCAATCATTCTTATCATATATGATGTTTTAATCTACTTTCTAACTGAGGAAAAGTTCTTAAATAGATTGATTTAGTTTTTATCACATGATTGGATGATAATCTTTGTTTATTTGAATTCTTAAAGATTGTTTTAAGTTGACCATTTAAGGTAAGATTAAAGATAATTAAGGATCTGATAGTTATCTACTTTAATCATTGAAAAAATCAATAAACAACATGATTTTAATCAATACATAACCATTGATTGGTTAATCATGAGGGTATTAATCTTGAATATGAAATTTAGGAATTGAACTTGAATTTTAAGCTTAACACCTATTAATTGAATGAATAACAAAACTTTCATTTAGAATAGTTAGAAGAGACAATGCATTGACTTAACCATAGTAATGTTTTGAGTTAGTGAAGGAATTCCAATCCATTTCATAACTCAATTAAGTCATTTAAGGCATAAGCCTTATCTAGTTAGTTAATTCGGAATTCTTAATTCAATTTGGAAGTCATAACAATGCGTGGAAGTTTTTACGTTATTTTAGCAATTCTAACCCTTTTCAATTTAAGAAATCTTAAGCTCTTGGAATAATTGTAATTTGAGTGATCTAGAAATCATACTCTTCCTATGGATTCGATATTCTGAAATCTTAAAAATACTCTACTTTATTACTTGTTGACCGGTACATTGTCATATCGTTAGCTTTGAATTGAATTTAATTTACATGTTAATTGATAAATTTATTTTAGCTTATTGAGTAGTAAACCAACCCAACAACAATGGGGGAAGGGAAATAATGAAGGCCTCTTTAATAATTCTTCCTGTAGGAAAATAATTAGGCCATGTTAAGAGGAAGTTCCCTAATATAAAGTGATTTGGTTTAAGTAAAATCACCCAAGGGTAGCCTTTCTTATGTGGATTGCAATTAAGGGTAAGTTAAATACCCTTGACAGGCTCTCTAGATACCTGAACGTCCCTTCAATCAGTTATTTATGTCAGTAAAAGGAAGAGTCTGAGACCACCTATTCTTTAGATGCTACTATATGAAGTTCCTTCGGTGGAATTTCTTATGGTTCTACAACAACCTTTCCCCTCATGAAAATTGAAAAGATTATTGAGTGTAGTTGTCGTTTTAGACATGACCTAGCAAGTGACTCAACTGTTTTCAAAGTAGCCTTTGCCTTCACAATATATGGTATCTGGATGGAAAAGAACCAAAAATTGTTTAGTAATTACAAAAGGTTAAAGGAAACTTTGCTAGTTGAATTGGTAAAGTGGGTTTGCCTATACTTGGTTTCCTACTTTATTCAACTCAATTATGGTGAGGTGATTTGTGGTACGTTGAAATTACCAACTGGCCCCAATCAGTAGTATCCAACTGGTACATGGCCTTTGGTTATTGCTCTAAGAGTGGATTCTATGGAAAGCATAGGGTTTTGGAGCATGTTTTTCATTCTAGTGGGGAAAGCTTAAGAGTGCCTTGTTGATCTACAACAATTTTGGCAATAACTCTTAAGCCTAACCTTAATATTATAACTATGAGACTACGAAAGAAAAGGTGAATAACAAAATCATACCTCGTCATCAATCCTATCTATAGGATGTGTTTAGACACTCCACATATAACTGACCTTTGGGTTGCTAGAATAATCATTAACAATTTTCAATCAATTTTGGGTAGGAGCATTCAATAGAACATAGAGTTTTGGATAAAGTACGTGTATCTCCACTAAGCTCCTTTCGCGTCGAGCATTGTTTATTTCTCCAAATTGAGTGGATTATGGTTGATCTTGCTTCATTTTTTTTTGTATTTCCATTGATGTTCATTTGGGAGTATGGTTAGGCTTTCCACTTGACATTGGCATGTACGCACCTCACCCTCCTTCAAGATCCTTTTATACCAATCATCCTCACTTCCCTTTTCCTTGGACATTTCCCTTTAAGTCGGGTTGAATAGTAGAGGTTCTTGTTCTGTCTTTGTTGGTAATCTCTGTGAAAAGAGTAGAATAGATGAAGAATGTTTTTCGTGCATTTGATTTGAAAATTTGTTGATCTATATATACAAGAATTTTGTGTTTAAAAAAAGGAATATAATCAATAAAATTTAATATGATTCAATGTGATTTGTAGGAGAAATGGAGCTGAGATTATGCAGAAGCTATGATCATGATGAGGTTAAGATCAAGGAGGCGTTATCAAGCAACAGTGAGCTTGTGTTGTAGTTGGCGAAAAGCTGTAGAACCAAGAGCTTTATTCATGATGTCTGCAATTTGATCTTTACCTAGAATGTATTGAATATAGAGAGCTTTCTTAGCCACCAAGTCACGAACAAAATGGATATCAATTTCAATATGCTTAGTGCGGCCATGAGCAATTGGATCAGCAGTGGGAAACATGGCACGTAAATTGTCACATAATAAAGGTGGTTTTAAGTTGGAGAGACCAATTTCAGCAAGTAGTGATGTAATCCAGTAGAGTTTTGCTGATGCCTGTGCAATGCTTTGATATTCTGCTTCAGTGCTTGAACGTGCAACTGTCAGTTGTTTCTTAGCACTCCAAGATATAAGATTTGATCCCAACTAAATGCAATAGCTAGAATTGGATTGACGGTCATCAGGATAGCCAACCTAATGAGCATCATAGTAAGAAGTGTATGCCATAAGAGGGTGTAGCTTGTAAATATCGAAGAATTCTTTTAACTGTTGTCTAGTGTATATCAGTAGGCAATGGAGAAATTGGGAGACATTGTTGATAGCAAACTGAATATAAAGACAAGTAAGATAGAGGTATTGAAGAGGACCAACAGTGCTTCAATATTCAATGGGATCAGACAGTGGAACACCATGATTTTTAGAGAGAGGTAAAGTGGATGTCATGGGAGTGGGTAGTGATTTGGAGTGGTCAAGATGTGTTCGAGTGAGAAGATCTTTAGTATATTTTGTTTGAGTGAGAAGGAGACCATTTTGAGTATTTGTGGCCCCAATTCCCAGGAAATATTGTAGGGGGCTAAGATATTTGATGGAAAAGGCAGTATGAAGGTCGTTTATGAGTGAAGTGATGAAAGATTGGGAAGAACTTGTGACAGGATATCTTCCATGTAAACTAAAAGGAATGTAGTGGTAGTAGGAGTTTGATGACTGAATAAAGAGGTATCAGACATAGATGGAGTGAAATTTAGGTTAATGAGTTTTTAGCTTAAGCGATGAAACCAGTTTTTAGCTTAAGCGATGAAACCAGGCACGAGGAGCTTGCTTTAGGCTATAGAGAGCTTTTTGAAGGTGACAAACATAATGAGGATGATCATGATTAAAAAAACTAGGTAGTTGAGTCATATAAATAGGCTCGTGAGGATTTCCATGGAGAAAAGCATTGTTGACATCTAGTTGACAAATGGACCAGTTTTTGGTAAGCGCTATGGTTAGGATGATTCTGATGGTGGTGGGTTTATTTACAGGACTGAAGGTATTAGTGTAGTCAATGCTAGGTGATTGGTGTTATCATTTGGAAACTAGTCAAGACTTGTAACGATCTAGAGAGCCATAAGGTTTATGTTTGGTTCGAAAGACCCATTTGCATGCTACTATATTTGCATAAGAAGGAGGAGGAATGATAGGGATGAATTTTATAGTATTTCTATATATGTTACATTGTCATTCCGTACCTATTTGTTGTTTAAATGCTTAATTTGTGTTCCTTTTGCGTTTATATGTAGATTTGACCTTAAGGCATTGATACAAGTTGAAAGGGTCATGTTTTGAGCAAAATTTGGAACTAGAATTGGTGTGGAACCAATTTGAGAATCTATAACATCATTATATGATGTTCTACACCAATTTTGAAGGCCATATGACTAGCCATGAAACATTTACAAAGAAAAGATCAAGACAATCTTGTTTGAATTCCAAATTTAGAGTAGGTGATTTGGGGATGCATTAGGAGCCCTTTCAGAGCTCAGATTAATCTAAAATTATTTGGAGAGTAAGATCATCATGTGAGAAACCTACACCCAAAATTTCATGTCAATTGGAGATGCGTAGGGGGAGTTATGGCAGAAAAGACGATCACAGGTCAAAACTGTCAAGTAAAACGGCAACACCTTAAGTTAAACGACATCCATCATCAAAATGGTGGAGGAAGTGCATGCATGGATTTTTAATTAAGAAAAGACCTAGAGACAAGGGAGATTAGGTGGGTTGGCAGTTGCACACTTAAAAACATAAAAAACAAGAAAAAGGATAAGTTTTGGAAGAGAGGAGTGACGGCTACACAAAAACAAGAAGGAGGAGAAGGTGTGAACAAGTAGACTTGGTGGGACTCTCTCCTCTCATCCATGGTGGGATGCTTTTGTTTCCTTCCTCACTTGGCTTAGGAGAGGGACAGCTGCACATGAAACAAAGAAGAACAAACCGATGGAGACCTTGCGTGGTGGAGAGGGTTTTGCTTTAGTCAACAATTTGGGCTTTGCCTCCTTCATTCTTTGTTTTGCTTTTGTTTTTTGTTTGTGCTTTTAATTCACTGTCGAATTTCTACATTTAATCCATTGATGAACGTGTGTTTACATTCTCATGGTTTTCTTATTAGTGTTGACCAAATGTGGTGATTTAGTCTAGGTTTAGTCTTTGATTTTTTTTCCATGATCGAATTCATCACATGCCCAGCCGAACCTTGGTTTATACTTGGCTAGTTTGACCTTGTGTTTTAATTTCCTTATCCAATCTTTGAACATTGTTTACTTTCAAATATGAATGATAATTTTAGATTCATTTTTGATTAAGTATTAAGTTGTTTAAGGTTTTATTTCATATAGTTTCAATTATCCATATAGTATTTGGTTCACCTATGTTTAGTAGTTAATTTCTA
>JAOXYD010125309.1:0-11107 GCA_028565735.1 Pinacopodium congolense | reverse complement strand
ATCCTTATTCACCTATCCAAGTATTATTTTTTAATTTTTTCTTAATATAAGCCTCCATTTAATTGGAATTTGGTATCAATGTGTTCAAAATTTCATTAGCTTTCCATTGATACCAATTTTACAGCCTAACTTTTTGATTAAATGTTTGAGAATTTAAAAAAAATTGGAGAATTTTTTGAGAAGTTTTTGGATGAATTTTCTAATAATCTTTGATTTTTATAACTTATTTCGGTGTGTTTGTTAAACAGTTTTAAATCCTATGGCAACACAAAAAGAGATTCACATATGATTCATCAAAGTTTACTAGTTTGGATAACTTTAATTGGTATCAGTCGCATTGTACCAATGAGTTCATTTTAGAGTGTTTGATCCATCTGGATCTTGAGGCTCAATTTGACCTCTCAAGCGCATTTAGAAGCATTATATGGGAGACAGTTGTGACTTTCTCGGGTCCCTTCTATCCTGACTTGGTTCGTGAGTTCTATGCGAACATTGAAGACAAGGTTGAGTCCGAGACAGTTGAAATTCGGTCTTCAGTGTGAGGAATTTTTATCCTTATTATTCGTGATTCTATTTCTGTATTATTAGGCATACCTGAGGAGGGAGATGTCTATATTAAAACTAAGGACCCATTGCATGGTGATTCGATCTTTACGGATCTTTCTTTTTCAATTCCTATTACTAAAGGGGCTTTAGCTTTGACTAGGAACAACAGATGCTATATCATTGCTAACCTAGGAGTTTGTGAGCGTAGTATAATTGTTATGCCTAGTTCTAATGTTACGCCTCAAGCTAGTGGGTTGAATGAGATGCGCATTGTTGATATTTATCTATTATATAAGATACTATATGGATTAGGTGCTATTCCTAGATACCACTATCTAACTTCATTATTCTTGGTATACGAAATGTTGTTAAGCTAAAGAGGGATATCTAGAATTTCAGCTTCCCTTACTTATTGACGAGAATATTTCGGGATGCTGGTGTTCCTTTGGATTCGGAGGAGGTTGCAGATTGGTCTCCAAAGACAGTAATTAAGGTTGCCCTTTTTAAGCAAGGAGCTTTATTTTTTGTAGGGCAATGGATCAAGAAAGGTGCACATAAGACACCTGTAGATGCTCTAACACCTGGGGCACCACCACCTAAGTCGTCCGAGGAGGAGATGGGTGATGCCTCATCTGACTCCACCAAAGTGTTCCTTGTCCAAGACATGTTTTATCTGTTGTCGTCCCACCATCATCTTCTAACGATCCTTAGGTTGCCATGATGCAATTTATGGTTAACATGGAAGGTCTGATAGTTGTGCATTTGTGTGTGTTTTCCTAAGCTAATTGGCACGCATTTCTGGTAGGTTCAGTTCATGTTGTTGTGTTTTAAGTCTTATTTTGTGTGTTTTTGTTTAGTTTGATCTCCATGGTTGTGCTTTCATGTTTGATGTTGGTTTAGGGTAAGAATTGATCATTTTGGTGTAGCAATGGAGCATGGCCATCTTTATGCTTGAGCTAGGGTCTCAACGAAGAGAAGAGAAGTGAAGAAATTGAAGAACAACATCCCATAATCGTGGGATTTATATCCCGAAGTTTACCTAAGGTTCACTTATTTTTAGGGTTTTATAATTTTACATGTCATATATAAAAAACAAGTTTTGAAGCTAAAGAGTTTGGCAAGAAACACATCAACACCTATATTTTCCAGATTTGGGCAAAGAAGAGGAGAAGCTTATTTCATTTAGTTTGTATTTCTTTTTCCCTTCTACTATTTTGATTATAGATTTTTTGGTAGTTGAGAGTTTTATTGACATTATGAGTGGCTGAATATATTGTAGAGATTTCTTTTGAAATACTTGTTGAACTCTTACTTTGTTGTTTTGAATGAATGAATGAATTTTGATGATTGTTAAGCAAATACCTTGCAATATATTGAAAGATTTAGTTGGGTAATTTGTGTAGGGCTGTACAATGAGAGTTGGAACCCTATAGACCTGCATTTCATCAAGTTAATTGATTAGTCAGAGAGAGATCTTGACTAATTAATTGATTACCCATAGGATGGCTTCATAACTAGTTAAGTTGGTAGATTGGTTTTTTAGATTAAGAGATTTCTTAATCCATTCCATTTAATTTGGCTAAGGACATTTAATTACACCTTGAGAGAGGGTAATTAAAATATTAGAACATCTCAAGTAAGGCATAATTCAATCAATAAGGTAGGAGGGAGATAAGTTAGGGAAAAAGTAATCTCTAATCTTAAATCTTGAGTTGCAAGTTTATGCACTTTTATTCTGTTATTTGTTCATTGCTATTTGTTTTATTTAGATTGTTTTTTAGTCATTATTATTTGCATTTTGGCATTGAACAAAGTACAACCTGAATTAAGTGGTGCCTAAGAACAATTCTTGTGGGATCGATATCTATTCTTTACTACATATTCCGTATGCTTGTGGTTTTAAGCGTAACAAAAATCAGATAGTTTTGAAAAATCATCAACAAAGTTTTCGGCGTCATTGCTGGAGATTGTTGGTTTAACATCTTGTTTAGTTTGGGTTACTTTAATTTGAGAGTTTTTGATACTTTTCCTTGTGTGTTTACAGGTGCATGAATACATGGAGCACAAGAAGGTCTACCGAGCTTAGTAAAGAAAATTTTATCTAACATCAAAAGACAGAAAAGAGAGCTAAGAAGAGTTAAACGCAACGAGGCACTACAAAGGAATATGGTAGAAGAAAGAGAAAAAGGAGGAGCTTAGAGGACACTGATGGATTTCATGAGACCAGGTTTCAGTCCTCAAGGAGTTGCAAGGCTTTCAGTATAAGAAAATAATTTTAAAATCAAGTGGCACTCCTCAACATATGTTAGAGTAATGTACAGTTCTATGGACTACCCAATGAAGATCCTAACACCCATCTAGCTAAGTTTTTGGAGATCTATGACACATTCAGGTTCAATGGAATGTTTGGTGATTCTATGAGGCTTAGATTATTTCCATTCACTTTAAGGGATCGGGCAAGGTGTGGTATAACTTGCTCAATTCAACTCAGATTACTATATAGGAACAAGTCGTCTAAGCCTTCCTTGCCAAGTATTTTCCCTTAACCAAGAAAACCAGGATCATCAAGGAAATTACAACCTTTCAACATAATGACGGGGAGTCATTATGTGAAGCTTGGGAGAGGTTTAAAGAGTTGTAAAGAAGTTGCTCACACCACAATCTTTTAATAGAGTTCTTACTACAAACATTATATAATGGAGATAATCAGAACACAAGGGGGATCATAGATGCAGCTGCTGGGAGATCATTGATGAGGAAAACTATTGAGGCAGCTCATTAACTTTTGGAAGAGTTAGTGAGTAATAGTTGTATGTGGTCAAGTGAGAGGAGAAGATTGGGAAAAAAGGAGCAAAAATGGATGATACCAGTTGATTCAATAACAGCACTATAAGCTCATATTACAGCTCTCACTAAGCAGTTGAGCAACATGCAAGGAGGATCTTCATCTACAGTGAAGGCCATGTAACTTCACTACAAGATTTGAGGACAAGACATCTATAACACAGCATAATGTTTCTTATTAAGAGCTAGTGGCACAGAACAGGTAAATTACTTGGGCCTACTGCAAAGAGATAACAATCCATACTCCAAACTTATAATCCTGGGTGGAAAAACCACCTTAATTTTTCTTGGAGTTCTAACAATGCCAGTGGCCAAGTTAGAGCATAAAGACCTCTTAGAATTCAACAAGATCATCGTGGAGCTTTGAAGAACAACATAAATAACAAGATGGGCGTGTTAAGCTCTAAGTTAGTAAGCCAAAAGGAGACTCAGAAGCTGTTGGAGGAGAATACAAAGTGGATAGAGGCCAAGTTTGATCAAATCACCAAGAACAATGCCTCATCTATCCATAATCTTGAAGTACAGGTAGGTCAACCTGCCAATGATTTATCTTTTAGAAATTCAGGTAGCTTACCAAGCACTACTGAGTCTAATTTAAGGGAGTAAGTAAAGGCCATCAGATTTATAATTACAGAGGAAATCGAGGAGCTAAATGGGAAGGTTGAGGATGAAAAAGATAATAGCATGGATAGAGAGGAAAAGTAGTTGGAGGAGAAGCCCTACATCCCACCACCATCATATAAGATAAGAATCTCCTATCCATAAAGGCTCTAATAGAATTCATCAGCTGCACAAGTTTCTAAGTTCTTAGAGAACCTAAAAAATTTATCACGTATGGACGTCATACTAAACATGCCCAAGTATGCTAAGTTTCTATAGGATATTCTAACCAATAAGCAGGATTGGGATCACAATAAAATAATGGAATTAACAAGGAGTTGTAGCTCAATCATTACTAGCCACATGCCACCTAAGCTGCAAGATTAAGGTAGTTTCACTATCCCTTGTATTGTTGGTAAATTAGAATTTTCTGCATGTTTATATGATTTAGAAGCAAGTGTAAACTTGATTCCTTTATTTGTTTTCAAGAAATTGGGGTTAAGTGAGGTGAAGCTGACTTCCATGTTTATACAATTGGTGGATAAAACAATAAGGAAGCCATTCAAATTGGTAGAAGATGTTATTGTCAAAGTAGATAAGTTCTTCATTCCTATTGATTTTGTGGTGCTTGATTTTAAAAAAGATAAGAGTTGTTCATTGATACTTAGTAGACCTTTCATGAACACTAGTAAGGTATTGATTGATGTCCATAAAGGAATGTTAACACTTTCCATTAGTGATAAGAGGATAGTATTTAGCATGGGCAAGAAGTTAAAAAATCCAGTGAAAAGAAATGCTTGTATAAAGTTAGATGTGATTGATGAATTTGGAAGGAAGAAAGAGATGAAGCATGAGGTAAAGACAAATTTGAAAGTTGATGAAGGAATTAGGAAGCAGGCGGAGTTAGGTGAGTGGTTGAAGCATGAATCTTTAAGAAAAAAAAAATGCCCTTACCCTATTATGAGACCATCGATACTTAAGTCACAATCCTTACTTCCAAAATTGAGACATGCCTCCTTGAGTGAAGAAGAAACACTACCTATGATTATCTATAGTAATTTAACCTTAGAACATGAGAAGAAAGAAGTTCAGATGAGAAAGAAGGAGATTAGAGCAAAGTTGAAGTTAATTCCTTATAAACTCAAATCTAAGGGGAGAAGACCATTTGAGGTGGCTCTCATTTCCAAGAATGGGGAGGTTAGAGTGAAAGCCTTCGAGCGACCAATGTTCAAGACTTTTTGGCATCAAATCAAGTTTTATCTTGGAAACTTTTCTTCAAGACAAAAGGGAGTAATTTCTTTCATTTTAACCTTTTAATTGATTGAATGTGGAATGGTCAAGCTAATGGCCTTAACTTAGCATGTCTTTCTTTTGTTTGTCATTGTTTACTTGTTTGTTTGATTTTCTTAGTTTTGATTATGTTTGCTATGTTTTCTTGGTGTTTGAGTGGGTTTTGTTTGAGTTTTATCTTAAGCTCTCTTAAAATTTCTTATTGGCAGGGTAATATTGATGTTTTTGGAAGCTTTTTGAATGTTGGGAATGCATCCTAAGTTAAGAGGAGGGTTCAAAAGCTAGAAAATCAAGTGTTGCTGCTTGGACAAAACACACGATCATGGGACAGGGTCTATTTCCCATGATCGTTGGAACATTGTCTAGAGAATTTGAAGGATAGCCATCCCACGATCATGGGACGGGGTCCGAATCCTACAGTCATGGCATCTTTAACCCGAGGACTTTTTGAAAAACTGTCCCTCCTTCCTTCTTCTCCACCTTTTCACTCCCTCTCTCTCAACAACACGAAAACCCTCTCCCCAAACCCATAAATCTTTCATTTTTCTCCCAAATCTTAGTGTTTTCTTCTGTTTTTCCATCATTATTCACTTCTTTTCACTCTATTTCACATTACCCACTCCAAAATCATAAGATTTGGTGAGTTCTTCCCTCTTTCTCTCTCATGAATGTGACTAACCTCTCTCTTGGTTATTTTTGCAAGTTTTCTTCTTAAATGGCTCCAAAGAAGAAGCAAGTCGTTCTCCCATTAGAGAAACTCCAATACCAAATCTCTGATGAAGGAAAAAATGATATGGTGGCCACTTTTTGAACCCTATTCCCTATATTTTCAGAAGAAGAAGGTATGAGATTTCGATATTTTGAAGATAGGGTGTTATTGCCACCTAGATACTTTGATTTTGACTTGTTAGATACTCTAGGATTAAGGCATAACATTGAATGATTAGTTACAAATGTTGGTTGGAGTCATTTAATTCATTGTGAAGTGTTGAAATACCCTGGGATGATCTTAGAATTCTTCACCACTGTTCGACATAATTCTAAAATGGACAAATTCTGGGTTAGAATATGTGTTCTTCCATATAAGTTGGATTATAATGTCATTCCTGAGTTATTTCAATTATCTAACACCAAAGTTCTTAATGATTATGATGATTTTGATATGGATGGTTATGTCAGATGATTTTGATATGGATGATTATTGGAAGATCCTTATTAGTGAAAGCAAGCTTGATTCTAGGAATGCACCCAATACCTTGATTTGTAGCACAAAACATTTACTTCTTCACAAGTTTATGTGCTTAATTGTTTTTAACAAGACTAAAAGTAATAAGTGTTCGTCTGGGGAACTTTTATTTCTTTAGTGCATGGATCATAAGATTAAAATGAATACCCGTACCAAATTTTTCATAAGATTAAGAAAAGTTCATATTTTGGCATGGCTTACCTTGTTACTGCTTTGGCTTCACATTCTTAATGTTGATGGTTTGTGTATAGATAGACTTGATATCTTTGATATACTATATTTGAGACGCTTTAAGATCTTGGAGCCCCATACTAGAACTACTGTTAAGCATATGTAAAGCATAGATGCTATCACCTCCCAACCATCCTCCTCTCGAGCACCACCGGATCAAGAAGAAAAAGTAGATGCAAAAGAACGAACCACAGTAGTAGATGTTGATAGATTTCAACAATTACTCCACCAAATGACTACAAACCATCAATAAAAGACACTGCAGATCAATGAAGTCAACACCCATCTAAGACTAGTGCACAAAGAGCAACAGTACATCAAAAAGAAGTTTGTCAAGTTCCTTCAAATCAAGAACATCGAAGTCCCTTCACCCATAGCTTCACCGCCACAACCTCCATGAGCTTTCTAACCATTAACCTCTGGCATTTGTTTAATTTTATTTTATGCATTATGATAATTGTTGTGTATACTTATTTATGGTTGTTTTTTTCTTTTTTTTTCCGTTGTTCCCCTTTTTACATTGAGGACAATGTGTTCTTCAAATTTGGGGAGGTAGTCTTTGAAATTTTTTTATCATTTTGTTAGATAGGAAACATGTTTTAAGCATATTATAGTGTTTTTCTATGTAAGCAATTGAACCACACTTGAATAATTTTGGTTTGTATTTCCATGAGATTCTGTCATGCTAATTGGAATGAGATTGGATGCATGCTCGAGCTTGGATTAGGTTACCTAAGTAGAGAGTGAACCATGTTGAGTGATGAAAGTAGTTGGTTGTATAAGCTTACTTAGAATTTAACACTTGAGTAATGAGGTAGTGTAGAGATACATAATCAATTCTCATTTGAGCCTATGTGAGGAATTGAGCCTATATGAATCTATCTATAGTCATTTCATTTCTTTGTATGTGTGATGCTTCCTTGGGTAATTACCTTCAAAATTTGCTTTGAACTGGTTTAGGTCTACTGAATGCATGCTAAATAGAGATGATTAAGGCCCCTTTGTGTTAACCCTTAGCTTAAATAAACTACCTTTTATTATCCCTTGTTACTCCTGTTGAGCCTTAACTCTTTTTTTTTTCTTGAAATTACTCCATTTTAAAACCTAAAACCCCCATTCACATTAGAGTATTAAGTGAAGAATTTGTTGAGATTTTTCCTACATTTTTTTAGATGAGATTAGCGATATTGCTACTTTTTTATCACATTTCATTTAGCTACTATTTTATTTATTGTTTTGTTATTATTGTTAAAAAAGAAAGAAAACAAACAAAAGAAAAAAAAAGAAAAAAAGAAGAAGAAAAAGAGAGAAAAAGAAAGAAAAAAAAGGAATAATATTTAGTAGCATCAATAAGTGTGGAGCAGTAGTATTATTGATTTGTATATCTCAAAAGTTTATCTTTATCATCCCTTTGTGCACTTAGTACTTTATGAATGCTTGTGATGAATCCTTTACCCTTTTTGACCCACCTTAACCTTAACCACGTTACAACCCAAAGCAAGCCCTTTTGATCTATTTATACATGTAATTAATGTAGGGAAGAATTGGTGTATTAGAAAGCCAATGGTAGTGTGATTTCTTATAGGACGTTTGAGCCAAACACTAACCTATATGCACTTGATATAAATAAGTGAAACCACGAGGAAGATTCATATTGCATTTATACTTATATTTAAGCAATGGTTTCATAGGTTGAGTTTACTTATGTGCTCTAATGAAAACTAGTCATGATATGTGTAGTAGCTTGACACTTGAGTTGACCAAAGTTCGAAGTGATTGCATGCTTTAATCTTTATGAAAATGAAGTGAGGGAATAGATTGGCTATGTTCATTTTTTCTTAATGACAAGCAAAGATTTAAGTGTGGAGAAGTTCATAGTTGGGCATTTGTGTGTTTTTTCCTAAGCTAATTGGTATGTTTTTCTTACATGTTAGGTTCATATTCTTGTGTTTTAGGACTTATTTTGTGTGTTTTTGTTTAGTTTGATCTTCATGGTTTTTCTTTCATGTTTGATGTTGGTTTAGGGTAAGAATTGATCATTTTGCTATAGCAATGGAGCATGGCCATCTTTGTGCTTGAGCTAAGGTCTAAAAGTAGAGTTGAGAAGTAGAGGAGCTGAAGAACATCATCCCAAGATCGTGGGATGGGGTCTAATTCCCACGATCGTGGCATCTACAACCAGAAGTTTACCCAAGGTTCACTTATTTTTAGGGTTTTGTTACTGGACATCTCATATATAAGGGCACGCATCCCTAGGGCCACTAGAGAATAAATAGAAAACATTCATCCTTGAGCTAAAAATAGGTTTTGAAGCTAGAGAGAGGGGAAAATCAAGATCATCACTCCATTTTTGGCAAGAAACACATAAACACCCAAATTTTCCAGATTTGGGCAAAGAAGAGGAGAAGCTTATTTCATTTAGTTTTTATTTCTTTTTCTCTTCTACTATCTTTGTTATGGATTTTGTGGTAGCTGAGAGTGTTATTGACATTATGAGTGGCTAAATATATTTTAGATATTGCTTTTGAACTGCTTGTTGAACTCTTACTTTATTGTTTTCAATGAATGAATGGGCCACAGCTAGCAATTCCTTTTCGGTAGTAGTATAATTTAATTGTGCTCCTGTCAGTGTCTTGCTAGCGTAGTAGATGGCATGTAATCTCTTCTCCTTTCGTTGTCCTAAAACACACCCCAATGTTTGGTCACTAGCATCGCACATAATCTCAAAAGGGAAGGACCAATCTGGTGAAATTAAAATTAGTACGGACACAAGTGACTCCTTCATCATGTGAAAAGAATTTAAATAGTTAGTATCAAAGTGAAAAGGTGCATCTTTAATTAACAAATTCGTAAGGGGTTGACCTTACCAAAATTGATAAATCGACGGTAAAATCCAGCATATCCCAAAAATGCTATAACACCCTTGACATTGCTTGGCGGCGGAAGCTTCTCAATAACTTCTGTTTTGGCTTTGTCCACCTCCATTCCCTTGCATGAAATCTTGTGTCCCAAAACGACGCCTTCTTGTACCATAAAGTGACACTTTTCCTAGTTGAGGAGAAGACGTGATTCTTCACATCTTTGAAGTACTCTGTCCAAATTGTGCAAACAGTTATTTCCCATAGAGAGAAGAACTCTGGCTATCTCTTTGTGTAATAAAGGAAATTGCCATTGGTAAAGGAAAACCGTTACTTAAGCTAGATACATATATTGAATATTCTTCTTGTCATATTAAAATGATAAAAGATCAGTATGAACTTGTCAAAAATAAGATAAAAAGAAATTATTTTGATAACCCTTTACAATTTTGGGAAAAGAATAAATCTGAAGCTCAGATAAACAAAAGGTGATTAGAGTCACAGTAATGAGATATAGTATAGAAGATCAAGAAGAATTTAAGAAACAACTCATGGAGTTAGAAACTCTTAAGATAATCAGACCTAGTATTTCACTCATTCCTCTCTTGCCTTTATAGTTCGAGGACATGCAGAACCAGTAAGAAATAAAGCTTAAATGGTAGTCAACTACAAAAAGCTAAATGAAAATACAATCTTTGATGGATATTTTCTACCTCATAAAGAAACCCTAATAAATCTCACAAGAGGTAAAAAGATATTCTCTAAATTTGATTGTAAAAGTGGTTTTTGGAAAATTCGTATGCATCCAGATAGTATTCCAGATACTGCATTCTCTACTCCAGAAGGACATTATGAGTGGTTAGTAATGTCTTTTGGATTAAAAAATGCTCCTAAGATATTTCAAAGAAAAATGGATAATATCTTTAAACCATTTAATTTTATTCATGTATATGTTTATGATGTTTTAATAGCTAGTTCATCTGTGCATGAGCATATTAAACATCTTGATATTTTTGCAGATATTTGTTTTCAACATAGGTTAGCATTATCTGAAAAGAAAGCTAAGATAGGACATAATGAGATAAAATTCTTAAGTATGGAAATTGATGGTAGTGGAATTAAACTATAACTTCATATAATGGAAAAAATAAGTCAATTCCCTGATACTTTACTCGATAAAAAAACAAGTTCAAAGTTTTTTAGGTGTTCTAATTATGCTTATGATTTTATTCAAAATCTACCAGAATTACGACAACCTTTTCAGGAATTTTTAAAGAAATATCAAATATTTGAAATTTCTAATTATCTTACTGATCAAGTCAGAAAGATTAAATCATTTTTAATTTTTTCAAGCACTTCCTGTACAGTAATTTCCACGTCAGCCGTCACATTACTCGCCACATTAGTCGTTACTTCAACATTCTTTTACAGTCACCATTAACACGTCAGCACAGTTAATTGTCACGTCAGAACGATCAATATGTGATTGCTT
>JAOXYD010125298.1:0-11107 GCA_028565735.1 Pinacopodium congolense | reverse complement strand
TGATAAGATGGAACATAAAATACTTTTATCCATATAGGATGGAGTGTAAAACGTACCTTCTAAATTACCTTAAAACCAAGTTACCATGATTATCTACGTATTTTATGTGTTTGAGAATATATAACTAGTTTCTGATTAAATCAGGTTTATTTTAATGGTAGGTATTGGAGATTCAAGAATTAAAGGTAATTACATGGACACTCAACATCGGGTGTGCACTTAGATGTGAGGAAATACATAATGTGCATTTAACTGTGTCAAAAATATATATATAACTGGATGAAGGAGAATCTTATTTCCTATTGTATGTGGCGTGATTTTTGCTTTTGCAAGTTATTAACAAATTGGAACGGACATCACATAAGAGGCTTCATTCGTTGAAGTCCTTTTTCAAAACGCTGTCAGCCATATTGTACGGTCTGACGGAGCAAATTTTGTTAGAGAAAAGCTTACAGATGGTCAGTTTGTAAGACGTGGCTACTTCTAATCCATGTTGAATGTCATGTAAGATATGTCCATTTTGCACATAGTTTGTAAGATTAATGAAGGTTTGTAGAGTTGGTAATGTTTTTTGTTATTGACAAGCAAAATTGTCGTGTTTGTTATAAGGAATAATTTGTGTTCGACGGCAGGGGAGCAAACCAGTTGGTGTTGGTGTTTTTAAGGTGAACATTGCTCGTCCTAGTACCAATAACTGTGGGGAATGATTATTCTTTTCAAGGATCAATGGCATCCCTTAGTTCCTTTGGCACCTAAGTTCTGAGTCAGGACACAAGGACCAGTTGTTGCACTTAATTCATTTTCTGTAGTGTATGGGTGATGATCTGGGTAAGGAAGTGAATTGGTGGCCAAGGAGATAATGAGTATGTAATCACATGATAGGATCACTTTATTGTAAACATGAAATAGCATATAATACTCAGTGTTTATACTTACATTTGCTAATTAAGTCTTAACGTCCATTTTATTAGTTGAATGTTATGAGGATGTCAACTTGAAGCTTTGTAGCCTGCAAATTAACTCTACTTCTATTCCTTAGTTAAGTAAAAGTGAAGATGAAGCCGGATATAAGGCCTCCTATGGATTTGTATGATGTTGCATACAAAGAGACAATTTTAGTTCATTAATGTTACTAGGCATAACGGAATGATGATCTCTAATTAGGTTTGTGTATGACATTTCAGACACAATTACATATAAAGTTATTTCATTGACTGTGAATAACTTGAGTAGGGGTTCTTCTTTTTTTACATGATGCACAATTCAATTTAATGGTACGTAAGGATAATAAAGATCATATAGGTGCACCAAAATTTTAGTCATTAGATTTTATTTCGATGTATAAACATTACCAATAAAAATCAATCATCGAAGTGTTCCTTAAACTACATGACCTAATTCATGTTAGTTTTGCTCTAGAGAAGACCTAATTTGGCAACCAAATAGTGATTCTAACCCGAAAGCAGGGTTGAGAAAGTGTTTCTTAACATCCAAATTGATAAAAAAGAAGTGCACGTTATGCACACGATAAACCTATAATCTGAAATGAAGGAAGATATTAGGCATAGGTTAATTCATTAGGGATAACATTAGGTTACATACAAATCAAGTATAGTAATTCAGGCAATGAATTTGGTGGTAGGCAAGCTAAAAAAAGACCATGACATCAATAAGTTACCATTCAGGATGGCAACCTAACAATAGCATCGACTAATATTGATCATAATAACAATTTTTATGATCAAAATATGCATCCCTATTTGAGTCGAGGGACACATTCCTCTAACTTACTGACTCCATGGTACACTAATGATAGATTGCATACTTATATTCATAATATTCATCATCAGTCATCGTAATATGTGGCCTATTTCACCAAACTTATTTAGTGCATTCGAACCAAAATGCATTAGAGATAATAGGATGCCATTGCAAAACAACCCAATCCCTTGTTAACAATTGAATACCATTTGTATAAACAATCAATCAATAGTTACAACTCTTTTTTTATCTTGTGTACATCGATACTAGAATGTCTACAATATTCCTAATGTTATTTACCGTGTAACAACATCAAACCTAACTATAGGAAAGGACTTAAAATTTCAGAGGGTCTACCATAACGTAATCATTTAAAAATATCAAATACAAAGTGTTTTCTGGTTTTATTTTTTCATATGTTTACATCAACATTTATGTTGCTTTTAACACACTGATTGCTATAAGACACAAGCTCTCTACTTGCATTTGTCAGACTGCCCTGTACATAACAAATTTATAATTTTGTGCCAAACGATAGGGACATTAATTTAAACCCAACACCTTTCACTAAATCATGACTCACCATTGCATCACATTTTTGGTCTTTGAACAATGCTCTGCCACAGTGGTTACTCACACTGATATAATTTTGTTTTCATCTCAATATGCTGCCTTCAAGGCCTCTAATTTTTGTCTAATTTGTGATTTCTGCATTTCAAATTCTTCATTATCTAAGAAAGGGAATAAGACTTGTAGAAGATATATGGACATTGCTAATTAAAAATCATAGACAGTTCTCACTTTCAATTTTTATTTAGTTAAAAAGGTATGAGTTAGGTATACTAACATCTAAGACCCTAGATAAGATGAGTACCTAAAATTATTTTTATTTGTCTTATAGGACAAGAGAAGAAATAAATAGTACGTAGATAATGGTTGTTCATGACATATGACTGGGGATCCTTCATAATTTATCACCTTCAAGAGCAAGGATGGAGGATCCATCACGTTTGGGGATAATGCCTAGACTAAGGTAATTGGCATTGGAAAACTAAGTAAAGATAATTGTCCATTAGCCGATAATGTTTTACTTGTTGAAGGTTTGAAACATAACTTGTTAAGTGTAAGTAAATTATGTGATAAGAACTACTAGATTAATTTCACAGGAGATGAATATATAGTCACCAAGACAGATAACGATAGAGTCGTGTTCTTAGGAAAACGAGAAGGAAATATTAATTGTTGATAGATATGTTTTTGTTATTATTGATGATTTCAGTAGTTTTACTTGAATTTTATTTTTAAGCTCAAAAGATGAATGTTTAAATCTTTTGTTAGTTTTGCAAAGAAAATACAAAATGAAAAGTCTTTATATATTGCATCTATTAGAAGTGATCATGGTAGAGAATTCGAAAATGATATGTTTGAATGCTTTTGTGATGATCATGGCATTGTGTATAATTTTTATACACCTAGGACACCTCAACAAAATGGTGTAGTAAAAAGAAAAAATAGATCTTTAGAAGAAATGGCACGAACTATGATAAATGAGTATGATTTGTCAAAATATTTTTGAATCGAAGTCGTTGCATGTGTATGTCATGTCATCAATAGGGTGAATATTAGACATAAGTTAGATAAAGCTCCCAATGGACTTTTGAACAATAAAAAACCAAGAATTAGTCATTTTAAAGTCTTTGGTTTCAAGTGCTATATTTTGAATACTAAAGATAGTTTGGGAAATTTTGATTCTAAAACAAATGAAGGCATTTTCTTATAATACTCTTTATCGAGTAAAGCATATAGAGTTTATAACAAGAACTCTCATATTGTTGAAGAATCTATGCATGTTGTTTTTTACGAAACTAATTGTTGAAGAATCTATACATATTGTTTTTGACGAAACTAACCCTTTCAAAAGATAGACAGTACTTGAGTTTGATGATGTAGATGTATCCAAGGGATTAGAACATCTTTCACTTGAAGACAATGGATAAACATCACAAATTATTAAACCAAGTAGAGAAGGAGGACATGAAGAGCTACCAAGAGATTGGAGGTATAAGAAGCATCATCCCGCCGATCAACTTATAGGTGATGTTCACCAAGGGGTAACCACTAGATCAAAATTGAATTTATCTGATATTGTCTTTCTTTCAAAGATTGAACCTAGAAATATAGAAGAGGCTTTAGATGATGAGAATTGGATCTTAACCATGAATGAGGAGTTAGAACAATTTGAACGAAACAAGATTTGGTGTTTTAGTACCTAGACCCGTAAATCATCCTATCATTTGTACAAAATGGGTTTTTAAGAATAAATTATATGAACAAGGTAACATAGTAAGAAACAAAGCTAGATTGGTAGCTAAAGGGTATAACCAAGAAGAGGGAATATATTATGATGAGACGTTACTCCCGTAGCTAGATTGAGGTTATTAGACTACTTCTTGCATTTGCATCTCACATAAGTTTTAAACTTTTTCAAATGGATGTAAAAAGTTTATTTTTAAATGATTTTATTCAAAAAGAAGTGAATGTTAAACAACCTCTTGGTTTTGAATGACATGATGCACTCGAACACATTTTTAAATTATCCAAAGTATTATATGGTTTAAAATAAGCACCTAGAGTAAGGTACAATAGATTAAGTGCATTTTTACTTGCAAATAGTTTTGAAAAAGGGAAAGTAGATACTATATTGTTTATTAAAAAGGATCAAAATGATTTTTTAGTTGTTCAAATATATGTAGATGATATTATTTTTTGTGCTACTAATGAACGCTCGTGTGAGGATTTTGTTAAATGTATGAGTAGGGAGTTCGAAATGAGCATGATAGGATAATTGAACTTCTTCCTCAGACTCCAAATCAAGTAAATGAAGGATGGTATCTTTATAAGTCAATCAAAGTATACATAAGAGATTCTAAAGCAGTTTGGCATGGATCAATCAAAACCCTTAGGCACTCCTATGAGCACATCTACCAAGTTAAACAAAGATGAAGATGGAAAAGAGGTAAATATATAACTCTTTCAAGGTATGATTGAAAGTTTGTTGTATTTAACCGCTAGTCATCTAGATATTATGTTTAGTGTTTGTTTATGTGCGCGTTTTCAATCTTCTCTTAAGGAATCTCATTTGTTAGCCGTTAACGTATTTTATGATATTTATGTGGTACTTTAAATAAAGGACTATGGTATCATAGAAATGCATCTTTAGACATGGTTGGATATTCTAATGCCAATTATGCGGATAGTTTTTTGGATAGAAAAAGTACATTCGGTGCATGTCATTTTTTATAAAATGCATTAGTTTCATAGTTTTGTAAAAACCAAAATTCTATTGTATTATCTACGGTGGAAGCTGAATATTTAGTTGCCAGTAATTGTTACAGTCAAGTATTGTGGCTTAGACAAAAACTTAGGGATTATGGTTTACATCTTGATAGAATTCCTATTCAGTGTGACAATACAATTACGGTCTGTTTGACTAAAAATCTCATACAGCTATCTAGGACTAAGTAAATAGAAATTAGATACTTTACTAAACCATTGTGTGAAGATCATTTTTATACTATTAGAAGAGAAATTAGTATGATCGATAGCCTCTGTCTTTGATTGTTATTTTTACACCTTTAGTATTGATTCCAAAAAGGGGGAGAAGTACGCATATTTTTAGGAGGAGCTATTCTTGATTTCATGTTTAATTTAGGGGGAGTTAGATATGCATAAAGTAAGGAGGAGTTAGTGAGATATAAATCTTGAAATTTGATAACTAATTTTATTGGTTAAATCACTTAGGTTTTTTCATCAACAAATAAGGAGAGATTGTTGAATTAAAGGAGGCTCCACTCGATTTTGATGATGACAAAATAACCTTTCTACTAATATTTTTTGTTTTAGTGTGTTTAAAGATAGGTACGTGGAAAAGAAGAGGTTTAAGTGAGTAAGGACGTTGATACGAGCTGACGAAAAAATGTTAGTCAACCAAATACTAATTGGTCGACCGAACACAAGCACTGAATGAAGCATCGACCGACCAAAGGAAGATCAGTCGACTGAATTATGGAGATCAGTCAACCGAATGAATACCTTGAGAAAGATCGACTAGCCGAATGAGACAGAACTTAGAGATTGTTCGACCGAATGAAGATCAGTTGACTAAATGAAGATCAGTTGACTGAACGATAGCTATCGGTCTACTGAATGAATAAATTTAGAAGATTGGTCGACCGAACATGGCCTATCAATCAACCAAATAAAGCGTAACGGTCCTATTGTTCAACAAATAGAAGATTTACCCAATAGTAAAAATATATATACAATGGATACATCCATTAGACAATGGTCTAAAGAGATGATTAATGCTTCAACAATTATTTGAGTCTTATTTGTGTGTAAAAAATAGACGAGGAAGAAAGGAGCAAAACACAAAATTATCTAACAAGTCACAAGTCTGAGCATCTGATCAAAAGTGTGAGATCAAAGTGTAAACTTGTGTTTTTGTTTATCAAGTTTTGTGTGACTTGAGTTCTCTCTACAAGTGAGTAATTTCTTTGTCATTGTAAGGTTATTCTTGATCCTTTAAAAAGGAGTATTTTGAGGTTATTCTTGAGCCTACAAAAAGAACGTGTCTAAAGGTTATTCTTGAGCCTTGAAAAAGAAGAGTTGGTTATCCTTAAACCAAAAAGGATTTGTAATTTATTACAATTTTTAAATTTGTATTTCTTATCTTATTTTCAATAATTACAAGTACTCTTCATATTATTTTTTTCATAGTTTTGTACTTAATTTTCTCAAATTATTGTTATTTTATTTTTGTGTATTTGCTTTAAAAGTTTAAGAACCTAATTCACCCCCTTAGGTGTCATTTAGGACTAACAATTAAGATAATTTCTCAAGCTTAACTTGTCTTAAACTCTAATCCTAGGTGGTCAACCCATAATAAGATCTTTTAAACCTTCAATAAACAAAATTCAGGCCCTCTAACATGTCATTAAGCTCTCTTAAATCATAAAAACACCAATCCTTAGCAATAAAAACAATTTAGCCACACATTTTGATTAAAACATACAAGATATATACTTTAAGCAACATGCCTTGATAGATCCAAAAATATGAGCTATAAAATAAAGTTTAGAGATTAAAAAAATATCCAAGAAAGACTTCTGGATGTATCTTAAACTTCCAACTTGATTCTAAACTCTATTAAAGCTCTATTTCATCAAGATCTTTTATAGATATAAGCATAAGAACATGAATATTGATTAATCTAAAAAAATGGAGTCAAACAGGTGATAATATGAGTTAAGAAGCCCCCTTAGATGAGTCCTAGACTCATATATAAGTCTTAACAACAAGCTCTAATGTCCAGAAACTTAGAAATAAACATACAATATGAATACAATGTATTTGAAGCCTATATGTTACTAAGAACAAAGAAGAAAGAAGAAAGAGTGTCTCTCTCTTTCTCCAGATCTGAATTCCCCTTGATCGATGCCTAAATCTGTGTTGCTTGTTTGTTTTTATAACTTTAACAGCCTATCACATGTGCTAGAAGACAAGAACATTGATGGAGAGCAATGCTTAAACTATTATTTTGGAGATTTGAGGTTAATATTATTGACTGACTCTATCAACAGTAGGGTGAGCCAACTTACAACAGCACCCCGTAACCCACCATTGATAAAAGCATCCTAAACTCATTAACGACCCCCCTGCTCATCTATCAACGTGAACTTTAGAGGGTGTCATTGATGGTCTGGAATAAGGCTTTTTCTTCCAATTTTTGCTCTAATCTCCATGTTGCTCCATCTTGCAAATTAAAGATAATAATACATAAATTGAACAATTAAACATTAAATTAGGGGTCATAATTTAACAAATTATCAATCAAAATGCAATAAATTTGACCCATAATAGTAATCAACTAATGACTTCCATTTATCCATAAAATTCTATAATAATTATTGACATTCTATGAATAAATGAATATTTATACATGACAAAATTCACTTCGTTAGTTTTACTACTTTAGTAACTTACATACTATCCTTGATCATAGTAATGGCATATATAAATTAATATATAATATGAGAATTCAATTTCAATCATGACATAATATAAGAAAATTCATAGTACCAAAAAAAAATCATAATATGGTATTAGGATTTCCAAAATCATAGTATGGTATTGATAAAATAAATGCAACATCAATATATGCAACATCGATACATATAAACTAAAATTTAATGACATAATCACTTTTGCATTTTACAACCATCCCTTGAAATCACGATATTGATATCCAAGTAAAACACATTACTATAAAAAAGTTTAAAATAAAAAATCACCAAAAGCACATAACATGCAAAAGCATCATTTATTCATACATTTATGAAGTGGGGTCTGTGGCTCCTTAAGAATATATGAAATGTTTAGTTTTGATCAGTAAGAGAGACATGCATTTATTAACATGTAGTTTATGTCATATAAAGCCAATCAACATAAGGTAAAGGTCACTCTTTCTTTTTCAATTAAGAAGAAACATTTATAAACAAATAAGCATCTTTGTAAATGTTTCATATCACCTAAAAAAAGGCGTTTTCTTTTAGCACGAAAACGTTCTTATCTTATTGGAATTTTATCTAAGGTTGATTTTAATAGTGAATCAAAAATGTTATTAACCGCTCCGATATCAATTGTAAAGTAAAAGAATTTGCATAATGCTATTTGATAACACCCAAATATAAATAAAAAATGAAAAATACATTGATCCACAATTGAGTTTTATTTTGTTTCTTATTATGTTTCTCTCTCTAATTTTTTTTCTCTTTTCTCTTTTCTCTGATAATGGAGAATCTTTGTTTTTAATTCTTTTGGTTTCTATTTAAAAAATTGTCATATTTTGTTTTTGAATGTAGAGGGAAGAGATCTTAAGACCCATTTGACTTTAGCATTCCTTGAACTCACTAACTATCATATTGAGCCATTTAATTAGAATCAATTTAATAAGTTACATGGGCTATTTAGATTATTAAAATAATATAACAATGTGTCATCAACATAAGTTTTATCTAGACACTTTGTGTATTTACATCTTTAAAAGATTTTCCACAAGGTCACTACTTTATTTTAAAGGATTGGTATCAACAAAATGTAAAATTAACTAACCTAAATATCTTTTAGCAAAAGGAAAATCCATGCAACATATATAATATAATAATTATTAACATATTATATTATATCTATCTATATATATATATATATATTGATGGCCACAGTTGGCTATCAGCTAATGGTCGACTGTATATTCATCCTCTTCAACAAAATATTTGATGAATTAGTATTGTTTTTTAGTAGCCAATATAAAGATAACCATTAGGTTTGGTGGGAAATCACAAGAAAGCCCTTTTAGTTTCAACATTTGAAAGATCTACTTTAAAGGAAGGCACATTTTGTCAGTTGAATCGATGAAGTAAATTAAGGTTAATATATTTTAGAGAAGGAGAAAATTAAATTAGATTAATTTCTAAGATTAAAAATTTTTAGTTTTTGTGTAATTTTTATTTTATTTTAAAAATAACATATTAGTATTAGTAAGTCAAATTATCTTGTCGTATGTATAGCATTATTGGCCCATTAATAAAAACTTAATGAAGTTATAATTTTAGAGACAACTTGAATTATTTTAGTTAAATAACAATAGCTATTTAGTTAATTAGTATAACCCTTTTTTAATGAAATGTTAGGGCGGATCACACCATTTACCTCTTAAGATACTCTATTCTAAATTGAAGACCTCGAATGCGAATTTGCTAGACAATAGGTAGATAATATTGAGAAATGAAAACAAACAATAGAATATAGGGCAAATTACCATAAAATACCCAAAGTTTTCCCAATTTTTCAAAACTAGTCAGAACTTCAAAAAGTACTAGGAAAATATGTTAACTTTCATTTTTTTCAATTTTAGCCAACCGTTAACTGGCCTATTAATTTTGCTGAGGTGTCAGTCCAGTCAGCCCCAACCTGTTTCCAGATCAGCACTAGATGACTTCCATGTAGTGAGCCCATTTTCAGATAAAAAAATAGAAGTGAGAAAAAGTTAAAGAAAAAAAATTGGAAATCCCTAAATTCATCTGCGATGGCTTCTTCCTCCTCTGAGATCTCAGTTCATGAAGTCGCCTCCTTCTTGTTCACTCAAGTTGTCTTCATTCATCTCTATTTTTTCTGAAATCTGTTATCTATTTGTCCAAATCCCTAAACTTGTATGAAAGCCCTTTCTTTGAGTGATCTCATATGCGAAATCCTTGTCTTTGAGCGAGCTCATGTTCGAAAGCCATGTCTTTAAATCCTTTGTTTATTCGAGCTCTTGTCTAAAATCTATAAGTGACATTTATTTGTGCTTGCCTCTGGCTCCTCTGCACTCTTCGTTCAACTGCACTTACTTCTCGCTCAGTCTAGTGGTGTCGGCAGTGGCTCCTAGGCAGTAGCACTCCTCCCTCTTCATCACTTGCTATTGTCGGTGCTAGGCATTAGCCATCAATTATAGCTAGATTAAGCTAAGATTAATGTCTAGCCTATAAGAAGAGTATCCCAGATATACGTTGTGAAGGTATAAATTAGGTTAATGTTATCGATGAGTTATTTGAATTGATTTGTTCCAGGATCAACTTGTAAATTCTTGATTTTTTCATTGGGTCACTTTGGTTTGATTAATTTCTTTGAATATGAAGTTGTCTTACTTACATTGGAGAGTTAGGATGTTGTGCTTATAGAACTTGTAATAATTTCTAGCAAGAAGAAAACTGATGCTTATAAAACTTGGAATAATTGATAACAAGAAGAAAATTGAGTAGTATCACCTCTTATCCTTAATAAAAATACACAATAAGTTTATTATGTAGATCATCTGAATTAGTTAAAATTTTAAATGTTTTTGCGTCATGTTTGTTTTGTATTCACCATATGACATGCATTATCATTTTCCTTGATTTGCTATGTAAATGAGTAATAAGTAAAGTTTGTTATTATTTGCTATGCTATATGTTAGCAGTACCAAATTCAGTATGCATAGGTTTAAAGTATATGTAGCATTTGTTGCCTATATTCTTGGTATATATTTGGCTTGGGAAGAGTGCAAAGGTGTTGTTAATGGATTAAAAAATGTTGTTTACTACTCTTTTGACAATTTAGCTGAAGTCGAAAGAAAATATTCTCAATTATGTAAAGAAAAGGCATTATATTCAATGGTAAAGAAAATTTTTTATTTTCTTATCTCATGGGGTATGTTAACATAATTTGATTTATATTGGTTGTGATGAAAATTTCTTATTTTCATATT
>JAOXYD010125287.1:0-11107 GCA_028565735.1 Pinacopodium congolense | reverse complement strand
TATATATAATTAAATTTTATTTAATTTTTTAAATATATTCTTAATTAATTAATCAGTAATTTATAATTATGAATAAATCGTCGGTTTAACCGCCGGCTCACGGTTCCGGTTACGGTTTAGAACCATTAATCACAGTTCTGGTTACTGTTTAGAACCATTGATCATGGTTACGGTTTTTAAACCTTAACCGCCGGTTAGCCGATTAGAAACCTAACCGTGGCCAGGTCTAGGTAACGCTGACTTAAGGTCTGGGTTAGCCTCACCTAGCACCAGGGCTTTTATAGTGTAAGAGAGGGATCAGTTCAAAGTAGGAAGGGGGTTAGAAGAAGCAGCAATGGGAGATAGAGAAATTAGGCAAACCCTCGTAAGATCAAAGGGTGATAGAGCATAATTAGATCCTACAAAAGAGGTGTGTAAGGAAAAGGAAGTAGACGCAATATCACACGAGCAAGAAGAAACATGAGCTAAGGCTTCTATCTTAGTATCCTTTGAAGAAGGACCCCTATGGTCCTAAAAATTTGCCTTAAATAAGGAAAAGACAAATCAAAAGCTAGGGCTTAGAAAAGGAAAGGGAATAACATGAAATGATCAAGTGAGTAAAAAGCATCTAAAATAAGCAAGAGTGGTTTCTAAAGTTTGTGTTTGTATAGTTATGTGCATATTATCAATCAAATATTTTATCAAGATAATTAAAATATGTGGGTATTAAATTAAATATTCTTAACAAGGTATTTATAATTTTTGGTTATACAATGAAATACTATTAACTCCTTCAAGTTAGAACATAAATGTTAACTTATTAAGAAAGCAAAGAAAAACAATTCCTCCCAAAGTTTTGATGAAGAGATCGACCACCTGATCATAGGAATGAACATAAATAATGCACATTTCTTTATTGATTAGCGGATTTTGAATGAGATAACAGTCAATTTCAATATATTTGGTATGTTTATGAAAAACTAGGATGGCAATAATATGAAGTGCAATGTAATAATATGAAGTGCAATTTAATTGCCACACATTAAAGACATAGGTTAGGAAATCTAACTTATAAATTTGAAAATAAAGATTGAAGCCATAATAATTCACTAATTGTATTTTCCAAAGCACGATACTTAACTCATATGGAAGAGAGGGATATTATAGGTTATTTTTTTCACTTCCAAGAAATCCAGCTTTGTCCAAGAAAAATGATATATTCTATAATAGACTTAAGTGTCTTTAGATAACTAACCCAATTAGGCTCTTTGATGATAGTGAGGTGTAAAGGGTAAGCTGAGGACAAAAAATTCTTAACTTGGCATTCGTTTCAAGTCCTCACGAACACAATATAAGCTTATAACTATGGTATATGAGGATTGTAAATAAATTGACTAGGTATTTGTACTAAACATGTTATATCTACAATTTTTAAAAAATTGATAAAAAAAACATGTTCCATCTAGCCTTATAACGGTGAGATATAGCATTCATCTTATAACTTATTTTGTATTGGCTTGCATCTTTAAGTGATTCTTCTCATCTTCAGTTAAATGGTGTTTGTACGAGTCCAACTACATTAACCAAATTAGAAGTATATTTATGTTAACTCATCACAATCCCTTCTTGATTTTTAACTATTTCTATGTCAAGGAAATATTTTAACTTGTCCATGTATTTAATACTAAAAACATTGTTGAGGCGATCCTTAACCTTTATATAGTGATTGGATTATTTTGTGAAATAACTACATCACTTCTATAGACAATGATGGAAAAAGGGATGTATCAAGTCTTGGATTCATTGAAATTGAGCCATTGAAGAGTAATGACAAACTTATGAAACCAATTTTTGGAAGCATGCTTTAGTCCATATAGAGATTTGTATAATTTATACACCCAATTATTCCTAGGTTTTGTAAAACTTTGAGATATTTTTATGAACATGTCTTCTTCCAAATCTTCTTATAGAAAAATATTGTTCACATCTAATTGATGTAGTTTTCAACCATGTACTGAGAATAACAGAATGTGAAAGATTGTGATTTTAGATATAAGTGCAAAAGTATTATGATAATCAATCCCCTCAACTTAGGTGTAAACCTTTGCTACTAGACATACTTTAAAGCATTCTACTGATCCATCTAACTTATACTTAATTTTATAGACATGTAGCATTTTTCTTTAGTAACAACTCTTAAAGACTTTATGTTTGGTTCTGATTAAGTAAATACATAACATGTTTCCATCTTAGGTTTTGGATAACTTTGTTGAATTCACTTCCTAATGGACGTCCCCTCTCAACTTCATAAGAAAGTAACTGGTGTTATCTAAGGGCTTTTTTTATAAAGCTTTGGTTGTGGTTTTTATGATTTTATATTGATTTTTGTGCTTTTTTTAGTTTTTATACTATCTTTTTGGTTTTTATATTGTATTAGTGTGTCATTTTTTTAGTTTCTGAGATTTTTTTTTTCAATTTTTGTGTTTAAAAAATCTAAAAACCAAAACAAGGGAAAAATCTAATCGAACGAGCCCTAAAACGGCCTAGTAAGCTTAGTAAGGATGGTTATGCTTGTCATTTTTATCCTAAAACTTAACAAACATGGTGAGCAAACATCACATTTTTCTTGTACTAAATCGTCTATTTCAGTATGATGGGAAGGGCAATCATTGGCGTAAATCATGTCATAGGAATATGAAGTCACCACTTACGAATCATGCCCAAAGTCATCATGCGACACTCAAGGTTTCATCACAATAAAATTTAGCTTTATACTTCTTATGAGACAACTATAATTCAATCCACAATACCAAACTAAATTCTGTACTCATTATCCTTTTCAATTTCATTTAAATTAATAGAATTTATTAAATAATCCATAATTATTATTTAAAAATACAATTATTATAATATTTTTAATAATGTACCTTTACTATAAAGAAATTATATCAAATTAGTACATATATTGTTTTATACAAATAAATTTTAATTTTATAACATCTTGTTGTCATAAAAATTTTTATATTACTGTTTTATTAATGCATACTAAAAGTAATTAATTCTATGTTAAATAATTATACTTTATTGAGAAAATTGAAACAATTAAATGTAATTAACTTTTAAACAATTTTATATTAATGATGCAAAATTCTTTATTTAAAAATTTGTCATTTATTATAACATTTTAATCGAATATTAAGAAAGTTAATTTTTTATATGTATTCATATTTAAATCTAAATTTTATATTTAAGTAAACTAACACTTTTCTTATACCATCCTTCAAGAAAAATCATAAGCAACTAAAACAATATCAATTATTTTAAGCCACAAAAATTCATGTAATAATACATATAAAAATATTTTATCAATAGTTTAAATGTTCACTATTTATTTCAAAACATAAAAAATTTCATATTTGATGATGTAACTAAACATTAAAAAAAATTCATATTTGCTCTGGTTATAGAGATGTAAGTAGCATTTATAGGTGTAATTGAAAAAGATTCAAGAATGACTAAGAAAGTAAATGTATAATTATTAGTTTTTTATAGTTAAATTATTTTTTTATCAAAATTTGAATCCTTAAACATCCTTTCGTAATTGGTCGTAGTGCCATTGTAAGTATAATTATTAATTACAATATATAATTTAGAAAAAGAAAGTTTTGTAAGTTAAAAGATAAAAAGTTTAGGTGATGTTTGGTATAATTTCTTATTTTTATTTTTGGTTTCAATTTTTCTAACTACATAAATTGGAAAAAAAAAAGTAACACACTAATAAAATATAAAAAATCAAGAAAAACAACACGAAAACAAAAAAATGAGGAAAATACACAAAGAAGAAAACAAAAATTTGAAATTCAACATTTTAGAATATGTAAAGATAATATTTAAAATTAATTGCTCCTCTTATAAATAAATTTTAATCATATTTCTTTTTTCTTTTATGTCACGTTAACACTTATAATAAAAAATGTAATATTATGCAAGTTCAATATCAAATATACTTTTTTTATGATACATATATGCAAAGAATAATCATAATTTTTTTTCATATTTTTCAATAAATATGATAGTTTTATTATATATTAAAATATGATAGTTTTATTATATATTTGTTTTAAATATTTTATATCGTATTTTAATTTTTATAACATATATTAACTTATTTATTTTTTGCCATAAAGTACTATATATGCATGTTTTAAATATTAATAAATTAAGAATTAAAAAAGGTTCAGTACATGTTAATTTACTTTCACATTTAAATGTGTTACACGCAAACGTCACACTTATGTACACATTTTAGTTTTAGACAATGCTTTAGATAAATATCTAGAATTATTAAGCATACATTATTAGTATTATAGATACTTAATATGCATATATTTCAAAATACTAAAAATTAACATAATGATTAAACATCTTCATTAATGGTTTGATTTTGTTAATAGAAATTTACTATATGATATTTAATGTGACAAATTTTGTAAATAATTAAAATATATTAAGAATTAAGATTATTTGATATACATTTAATAAATATATAACTTTCATATTTTAGATACTTTTTGTACACATAATTAAAAATAAATGAAGTTTACTAATAATTAACATTTTTAATACTTGTATATTCTGAATTTATAATTAGACATATATTTTCATAAATACTAATTAATCTAATATATTTTTTAGAATTAAAAATGATTTTCAATCAAATTGTTACATAGATTAGCCTACAACAACACAACTCTAAGTACAACTTTAAGAACTCATAGTTTTTATTGAAATAATCAATGCTTTAGTAGGGATGACGTTTCAAGTGCTTTTTTATTTTTTGAAAAAGAAGTATTTATTTTCCAAAAAATATATATCAAATGCTAATTGAAAAATGAATTGTCTTTAAGGACAAATGAAACTATATTTTACATAATCATAGGTGTATATTCCACTAAATTATTAATTAGGCTACTATCTTTAGTATCTCCACTAAATCAGATGAGTTGTTGCATCTTAAAAGCAAAGTGTTTTTATTTATGTTAGTTTTTATCATCTCAACTCACACTATTAACCATCAACTCCCACTATTAACCAACTTTTTCCTTCACTATTTTGTCATACTAATTGTCATGCTATTTGCAACGCATTAAATTCATATGGACACAATAATAAGTTTAATTTAATTTTAATAGAATCACATATTAAAAAATAATTAGTTAAGAGTTAATTACTAGTTTTTTTCATAGTTTTATAGAGACTTTCACCTAATGGTTTGAAATTTGGTACGGCTAATTTGTACCAGATCAGCCTAAGCCCGATATGGGCTAGGATCCATAGAGTGATGGGTCAGTATTCTGGTTCAAACCGGTTGGTTTTAGCCCAATATCGGCATATTAGCTTAAAACTTGGGCTGATTTATAAATCCTTGAAATTTTAGAGACTATTTTGTACTTTTTTTAATTTTTAAAGACATCGATCAACTAATGTTAAATGATGTATGGATTAAAATGCCCATATTGCCCTTCTCCCTTATCTTCTATCTTCTTTGTTTTCTTTGCATAAATCTCACTTTTTTTACACAAAACTTATATATTTGAGTTTAATTCTTCACTTTTTACCCTCATCTAACTCCAACAACTTAAAAATACCTCCTAAAATATCAAAAAATCACAAAATACTTTTTTTTACATGTTTGAATTCCATCTTTTTTTCTAGTTATTTTTTAAGTTTCAGGTCAGATTTCAGTGGGTAATAGGAAGCTTTAGTATTCCTTTTACATCTACATTTATTTCCATCAACTAAATTGAAGAATTTGAATTGAAATTGGTAAATTTCTTAACTTTAAGATTTGGAATTTTTCAATTTTATTAAAATCGTATTTAATTTATCAATTATAAGCATTGTAGAAGTTGAATTCAATATAACTGTATATAGATTGAATCAAATTTGAATTTAAGTAGAATTAGATTTTTAGAATTAATAATTTTTAATTTTTGGTGAAATTGTGCATGGTTTATCAAAATTGAATATATATTCATAAAATTAAATGTATGATTAAGTTAGTAAAATTATCAATGGTATTTAATTTGATAGAATTTTATTTTTTCCCAATTTAGAAATATAGAAATTGGAAGATTTTCAATTTTTGATAAAATTATGCTATATTTTTTCAAATTGAATATATATTCACGTAATTAGATATATAATAATATAATCATTAATTACATTTAATTTAATAAATTTTAATTTTTCTCCAATTTAAGCATATAAAAATTGAGAATTTTTCAAATTTTGGTGAAATTGTGTTATATTTTCTAACTTAAATGTATATTAAAGTAGTTAGATATATGATCAAACTAGTAGAATCATCTATTGCATTTGATCTAATAAAATCTAAACATTTTCCCAATTTAGGCATATAAAAATTGGGGATTCAATTTTTGATTAAATTATGTTATGTTTATCAAAATTAAATGTAAATTCATGAAATTTCATGTATGATTGAGTTACTAGAATCATTAATTATGTTTGCTTTGATAGAATTTAAACTTCTCCCAATATAGGCATATAGAAATTAGAGATTTTTCAATTTTTGGTGAAATTGTGTTATGATTTTTCAAACTTAATGTAAATTTATGACATTAGATGTATGATTGAGCTACTAGAATCATTAATTAAATGTATGCAATGACTTATGTTTATTTGCTAAGTACAACTAGTTTGTTGTGCTTAATACCTTAACCAATTGCATTGATTTTTACAGATAAATGGAAAGAAGTTCGACTTCAAGTACTGCTAGTGATACTTTAGTTCCTTTTGGGAGATATGATAATCTAGCATGGAGATATAATAGACTTTTCTTGGCTCAAAGAAATAAATCATATGCATGTATTATGACAAGACTTTGAGAGGTAGAGAAATCACAACATTGAAAAGGCATCTATCTAGAATAAAAGGCAACATGGAGCATTGTAAGAAGGTTTCTCATGTTGTGAAGTGACAGATGAAGACTTCAATTAAAGATTAGTAGTCAGGGAAAGATAAAAAAGTTAAATTGAGTTTCAACATTAGTAGTGGGAGTTCATTTTACAATGTTAGTGGATTTGATGTTGGTGAACTTGTTGTTGGTGAATCTTCTTTCCCTTTTACCTAGTAAGAAGGAAGTAATTTAGGTAGCGATAAGGTATAATAAAAAAGAAGAATGTTAGTTTTTGGTTTTTCTACTCCAAGAACAACTTCTAAAACTTAACCTTTTATTCGTATTGCCATGTAAATAAAGAAAATAGGTGACAATGTAGATATGAAAAGGTTAGACGGTGGTATAATACAGGTGTGGCATTCCATATGCTCAATCTCATTATTATCAACTTATGGTAGATGTTATTGCTTCATATAGATATAAGGCTCTTTCAATCGATGACTAAAAAGTTAAATTCTAACCTATTCAATTTCTAAAATGAAAAATTATTTGGAAGAAAAAAAAAGGATGATATGGGCTGCTTATGGTCGTTCAATCATGTGTGATGTCTGGACTAATAAGAGACAGAAGCCTATCATTAATTTCTTGGATTATTTTGTTAAAGGAACAATGTTTTTAAAATTATTTGACGCATCTTTCATGATTAATAATACTAATTATCTCTTTTAGCGTTTTTTTGATAAAGTTATTAATGAAGATGGACCTAAAAAAATTGTTCAGTTCCATACTGACAATGATACAACTTTTAAAGCAATTGGGAGGATGTTATAAAGTACTATAACTCCTTTTTTTTACTTCATATACTATTTATTATATTTATTTGATGATAAAAATATTGAGGATGATAGATATTTTCTTACTATAGAGGAGACTGTACTAAAGGTATAGAGGAGACTGTACTAAAGGCAAAGAAAGTAATTAGGCTTATTTATAATTGTGCTTGGGTGTTAAATGTGATGATAAGTGAGTTCCCTAATGGTAAAAACTTCTGTCTCCTTGTGATTACTGGATTTGCAACTAATTTCTTATCACTTCAGAGTTTTGTGATAATGAATAAGGAGTTAAGATAGATGTTTACAAGTGATAAGTAATTTACTTCTCAATATGCTAAGTCCAATGCCGGATTGGAGGTTACTTTTATGATACTTGAGGATATAGAGTTTTGATCTAATTGTCAATTTGTGATCAAAGTATGTGAGTCTTTGGTTTGAGTGTTTCATCTGATGACAAGCTTACGTTGAGATATCTATATAATGTCATGGAAAGGGTGAAGGAAATAATAAATGCCCAGTTGAAGAATATATCTTCTTTATATGTTCATTTCCTTTCTATCATTAATCACATATATGAAAGATAGCTTTACTCTCCCTTGTTTACAGTTAGGACATTTCTCAATCTAAATATCTATTTCAAATACAATTTGACGAAGGGAGTTGAATTTAATAGGAGGATGATAATTACCACCATCATTATTGTTTAGTTTGAGATGATGTAAGACCTACTCAGCTCACAAATGAAGGCATACAAGGATGCTAGTGGTGATTTTATGATGCCTATAGTAGCACAGCAAAGAAAAAAGTTCGATTCATGTATAAATTTCTTTACTTTTATTTCTTATTTAAAATTAATTATTTCTTTATTTTATTTATAAGATTATTTTTGTTGTCTTACAGTTACTTAGTAGTATCAATTTGTAAGTAATATTCCAGAACTGCAAAAGTTTGCAATTCAAATTATGAATCAATGTGTGAGTGCTAATGTATGTGAAAGGAATTGGAGCATGTTTGAGTTCATCTACTCCAAGAGGAGGAATAAATTGGAATACAAGAGGTTGAATGATTAGGTCTATGCCAAATACAATCTAAAGGTATGAGAGAGGGATGTTCTTTTTATTATTTTCATTATTATATTTAATATAATTTCTAAAATCACATTAGTAATTTGATTTTTTTTTTGTTTAGTAGGACTTTAAGTAGAACAAGTAGTACTTTAGATCTTATTTCTTTAGATCATATTATTATTTTGGTAAATTGAGTATTTGAGGAACCAAGTATTTTGGATGAGATTAACTTGGAAGGAGATATTGGTTGAGAGGGTATTAACATGTCATTTGGTGCAATGAGATTAGATGACAATGATGATCAAGCTCCTATAAATGATAAGGATTTTATGCCAAATGATGACTAGATCCAATTTAATAATTAACGAATTTCATCTTGAATAATAAAGATTCAAGTTTTTCTTCTCTTTTCTATTTGTATTTAATGTATATATTAAATTTTATATCTACTAACTATAATTATTTTTATTTCAGGTTGTAATTCTGCTTTATGGAATTCTATGCTAGATTATTATATTAGTTATTGCATTTTTTAATCTAGGTATTGTTCTTATTTGATGATTTTTGGATACAAATGAATATAGTTTCATAATTAGATGATATTATTTGATAATATTTTGATTTATTGATCTTTAGTTATATGGTTCGATATTTTTTATATTAATTTAATTTATTATTTATTTAAGAAATAGATTAAAATTAATATTAATAGGAATGAAGAAAATAGTTATTTGTTGTATATTATTACTATTTCATGATGTTTTAATGCATTAATATTATGTTATGATGCTTTGATATGTTGTCCTTTCTGTTATATTAATTCTGATTATAATTTATTTGAAAAATATATAAAGTTAATATTAATAGATATAAAAATTGTATTATATTTATTGTATTAATTAAATATATGAGATAAGTTAAAATCCTGTTTACAGGGATGTATGATATATACATAGATCATTTTAAAGATTTTATAAAATTTAAAAATTATTTCATAATTTTAAAAAGTTGCTTGTTATCAGTATTAATATTAGTCAGTAACAGTGTTATTATAAGACGAAAATCAATATTAGTAAGGTACTGATTTTCAAAACATTCCTTTAAGTTGTCTTCTCTTTTTGATATAGGATTATGATGTTCACTTCTCATAAAAGTTTCACATTCTCCTTTTTTAAACCTTTGATTTTCACATTAAAATCTAATCTACAACCCAAATTTTTTTTGGATTTCCACCTCTTACTAAAGAATTAGATTAGAAACCTGTAAGGAGTCACGCATTTCTCACGACCTTATTATCAACTCTATTTTTCTCCCTTACATTTTGATTTAATATTCTACTAGAAAAAGTTTACTTTAATGCAAGTCTAGACTTGAGGCGTTATAAATGATGTAAAAGCAAAATTCTATTAATATGATGTTAAATTAGGATGACGAAGACAAAGAGTAATGCTAACAATAAGATGTGAGCAATAAATAACTCTTACTAGATTTCTAATCTAATTCCAAATAAGAAGAGTAAGAAAATTTTGGATTATAGATTAGACCTTGATGAAGACATGGGTTTTAAAAAGGGAGATGTGAGATTTCATATAGGAAGTGAAAATCACAATCTAACTAATTTGTGGGCATATGAAATTTTTAAACCCAAATTAAAATTGTTAAATCCATAGTTGAAATATTGATCAATCGAATTTTAATTAAATCGATCCCACTGTTAATTTTTTTAAAAAAATTATATGATTTTTTTATTCACCTATTAAATATTAACCCTTAGGTTATGGGCTTTTTTTATTCACCCACTAATCTCATAAGGGTAAGTATGTGCTATATAATGCATAACCTTTCTTATTTATAGATGAACTCTACCCCCTCCTCCTTGTCTTTTTGCAATATGGGATTTGATAATTCTTAAAAGTCTTACAAAAAAAGTCTTGTCAAATTCAATATTATTAAAAGATAAAGAAGAGAGGGTAATGCTCATCTTATTTAGAGTAGGCAACATGTGACTTATACATGATATTATTAAATATTTATAATAAAAAATGATGAATTGTTAATTTTTTCACTATTTCAATATAAAAATATTGTATAAAATCTTTTAAGACTTTCTTTTTATATATTAAATTTTAAATTTATATTCACTTTTTAATATTTTTATATTAAAAAATAAATTTATTTTAATCTAATATTTAATTTAAATCTATTTATTTATTAAATAAAAAGATGTTTTATATATTTTATATAAATTTCTTATTATATAAAAAATATTTTAAAAATAGTTTAAAAAATAAATAGAATAATAATTAATA
>JAOXYD010125266.1:0-11108 GCA_028565735.1 Pinacopodium congolense | reverse complement strand
ATTAATTAAGTTGGACTTAATTGTAAAGTTTAAGAAACTTTAGGGTCAAATATAAGATATTTGATTCAGTTAAAATTTAAATAATAATTATAATTAGAGTTAGACTTCAATTATGATTTGTATTTAATTTTAATTAAGAAAATATGATTTTTTCCATTATAAAAAGACGGGGTTGCTAGTACAACTTTATGGTTGCTAGTACAATTATGCATCCTCTCAAAAATGATTTGAGTTATCTCCTATTAATCTGTGGATACCATTAGAGGCTAGGTATATGAACGGTTGTGGTAAGGATATAAGAAGAATTCATAGCAACAACAAATCCTTTGTTCAGGTTTGTCTGTAATATTATTTTTCAGTTCAAGTTAAATTTTGTTTAATTGATCCTATATAGAAAACCTTAATTTTTCCACTGCGATATCAATTAGATCGGTATACATTTCCCAACGTTCTCTTCCTAAAATATTAAGTTAAAGGATACGTTGAATTGACTCATGATTTCCAGAGTGTCAGAAGGTTTTATCAGCTAACTTAACATGGTTTTGTGAGAGATAAAAACAATATATAGAGAAAGACTCATGAGCACGTCCCTTCAAGAAATTAACCACAAAGAGAGGGAGCTTCCCTTATTTCTAAGCAAAATCCAAAGAACTATTCTCTTCATATTTCACACTCAGAATCATATTTTTCTCCATATATACCCTGAATATCTCTAGTGTGAATGGTTTTAATTAGTGATGTTGAATATTCTCACAGTGGTGATGCACAAATGTAATTAACTTTGTTTGAATACATCGTTGCCACCTAACCTGTGACTGTGACAATAGTTTCAGTTTTGACGAGTATATGGTCGAGGGTATCAGTTGGTTGTGGTGCCATTTCTTAATAGTGCAATCCATCTGACAAACCTTGAAACTGGAATGTTGTGGTAATTTGCTAAGTTTTGGTTAGTTACCAACAACAATGAGAATTAATCAAGAAAATAGAAAGAGAATTGGAGAAACAGGGATAAGCAAGTCGTTGGTGTCTCTTATTTTCCCACTTTTGCCTTGATAGTGTTTATTAATGACATTAAGGTAAAAAGAAACATATCAATGCTAAACATAAATACCACTAGTTAATACTTCAATAACCAAGATCCATTCTATTTAGAGCATTAAAGACATACCTCCAAGACTACCGCCATCTTGATGTGTATCCATATTGACTTACAAAATAGACAGAAAAATATCAAAAAAACAACAGCCACTCATACTACACTTTGTGCACAAGAGCTAATGGTAGAAGATCCTCTTGGTTTTCAAAACCCTTCTCTTACCAAACATACCTTACACTTTATCCTTTTATATAGATGGGTATGTGACTATAATTTAATGAGCTAACTATAGTAATTTGAGTACTACCATATGCCCTAATGCAAGTAAAAAAAATAACCATCCCATTATAATTATTAAACAAACATTAGGCAATTGATTAATGGTCATGTATATGAAATTAATGTTGTGATTATATTTAGTCCACAATTATTTCTAACAGGTTATTAATAAAATCCTCAAAGTTAGGATATTTAAAATAATTAACTCTAATATTAACTGCATCATTCTTTCTTTGGTATATACGTTTCTGCCCTAGACTAGCCTTTGTAATTAAGCACTGTGTATTGATAAAACAATTTCTCTTTTTCATACTCATGATCTTTCTAATATGTTCTGATTTTCATTTTGTTAAAATAGTAGATTCGAAAATGATAACTCCTTATTATACCAATCAAATAGACACCAGAAACCAATCATTTGCTATTGATATTGGTTTTTAATTTTTGTTTTTGTGTATTTTTTAATTTTTGTATGTTTTTTGAATTTATATATTTTTCTTTCAGTTTCTATACGATATTAATATGCTATTTTTTATTTTTTTTATTTTTTTCAATTTTAAGGTTGTAAAAAATAAAAACTAAAATTAAAAACTGAAAGTGAAACCAAACATACTCTTAAACTAATTCCTCATTTTCATTGAGCAAATTTTCTAATGGAGAACAATTTGTCTAATAAATAACAATTCTAAAATAATAACGATAATTTTATCATTTTCTAATTTTAGTTAGATTCCATATATCATATTTTTGTTTATTTTTATAATTTTAATTTCTTATTTAATTTATACTAATTATAGTATAGTCTAATACTAGTTGAATTTTTAAACTTTAAACTTTTCTTATTATTGATTTGATATTTAGTTCGATATTTTATTACTAAAATAGGTATTATTTATTAATATTCAGAATAACAAACGGCCATTTTCTAATAAATGGAGCAGGTGGTGAGACTTATATCAATAACTTTAAAACTAAATTAGACCAATTAATTCAACTGAATCGACCGAAAACTAGTTAGTAAACTAATTCGGTTATGTATATAAAATGTTGCAAACTAAAACTATCTGATTAAATAGTGAACCAACTGTTTAAATGACACAAGTGCTACATTAAATGGCAAAACCATCTAGTTAACTAGCCTTAAATGGCAAAATTGGCTAGTTAACCTTAAAAAATTGAACCAAATCTCGGTTAACCCTTAAAAGTTGAGCCAAACTTAAATATTATTTCGTTAATTCTCTATCAGTTTTATATCACTCTATAATAGTATAATGTGCCGATTTAACTTTTAATCTTTAAACTTCTTACTTAGCTAATTCGATATTATTCAGTATATCGCCACAAGTAGACAAGCACTCATTGAAATAATTATTCTTGGGCACTGGAATATTGGAAGCTTCTTCCCCACTAATTTGGCATTTGCAGAAGCCGTGATCTGAGTTGAACAAACAGTCCGAGGTAGAATTCTAAGTTGAACAAACTGTCCGAGTCATATCTACGTTTTCCTCTTATTCCTACTGCATCTGGAGATTCCTGCTAGCCTACAAAAATTCATATAACATAGGATTAGTAAACTTGAGGATCTCACTTATTTGACGTTCAACCTCCATGCAATTATTGTCTAATTAATTTATTCCAGGAAATGAGATGCGTAAACTCCTGTTAATTGAGTAATGCAATATTCACAAAACAAATTAGAGAGAGATATGGTAAATTCAAAATTTAGAGAAGGCTGAACTAATATGAGCAGTCACAGCCAAGAAAGCAAGTAAGCAAGCCAACTTCAAGGAGGCGGGCATCATCATAAAATTTTCAAAGGGTGATTAATCAAGATCTTAATACAAAGTATATATCTCCTCATATTTGACAATGTTTTTAAAATCGGATCAGATATCGAATCGGTAAAATAGAGAAATTACCGATTAAATACTTAGGATACCATTGTCTACAAGATCGTTGCAATATAGGGATTGACAGCCACTAGTTATGAAGATCCGAAGTAGATTAATAAATTGAAAGGGGAAATTACTATCAATAGCCGGAAGACTGGTGCTTATTAAATCAGTGGTATGTAGTATTCCTACTTATTTCATATCTATATATGTGATGCCTTAAAATATTAAACAATTATTTAAAAAGTTGATTAGATAATTTTTATGGAATTGTAAGATAGATGCGAGAGTATTTTCTAAAGTGGCATAAGAGAATATTTTTTTGCCATATAATCATGAGGGGTTTGGGTTTGGTGCAATTACATGTTAAAAATCAGTCGTTGCTGTTAAAATGGATATGGAAGATTATGAATGGCAGCTGTAAGACATTGTAGGAAAAAAATTATGGGTTCTAATAATTTATTGCGTAACTATCATGAGTTTAATCATCATAATTTCCTCAAATTATCTTATGTATGAAGGGAAATTTGAAAACTATGTTATAATGATGATGAGGTATCGAATATCTTTATCAACAATTGCAATTTTCTTGTTAAGGATTGGAGTTTGTTTAAATTTTAGTTAGATAAGTAGCGACCAGAGGGTGTGTTAAGATATTTATTTTCAAGACTATTTACATTATTAGGTATAAGGAATAAAACAATTGAATCAATGTATCTAAACTAACATGATCATACGGAACATATATATTGACAATTCAGGTGGAGATGGAGATTGAGGTAAAACGAACATCAACAATTAGTACAATTGTTGCAAATCATTCAGAATTTTGCACCGGTGATGAATGAACTTGATCGGTTATCTTGGGAATTAACAAGATCAGTTTATACAACAAAGTCTTAAATTAAGTTAAGATATGAATAGAATGAGATATATGGATTTAAAAGAATATGGTCTACAATTACTGTCCCTAAAATCAAGTTGTTTATGTGGTTGATATTTAGGGGGAGAGTGGCGACTAAAGTACATTTGTTGGAAAGAGGTATGATAAATGAAAATAATATTTTTTTACGATTTTTGCGGCTTGATTGAGATGCAGGAACACATTTTATTTCATTGTATGTTTACATGAATTACATGAACCAAAGTTATGAAAATATTTGTATTTGTTTGGGTCCTACCTAGTTCGGCTATTCAGTTCTTTTTAGAGTGGAGATGTATATTTCAAGAACATGTAAAAGGAAAATTTTGGGAAGCATTGTGGCAAGTCATTGTTTGGGAGTTGCAGAAAGTACAAAATAGATGATATTTTGCGAGAAAGCAATCTTGTGTAGATGATATTTTACATAAATGTTTTAGTCAAGTTATTTTTTGGATGAAATGTTAAGATAGAGAGATTCATTTTGATGGTAATGAGATTTATAGATGTCTACATATTTTATTACGATATTGATGTAAGTTTAATAGGGCTTTCTCTTTATTTAGTGTCGTAGACTAATTTATGGTGAAAACACCTTGAGTATATGATTTTTTTCCTTATCTTAGGTCACTATTTTAGTGACTTGTTCTTTTAATAAAATTAATGATTTATCAGAAAAATATTAATATATATTATTATGTAACCAATAAATAATAATTCTAATTAAAATTAAATTTAATATAAATTATTAAAATAATAACAAAAATTAAAATTGTATTTTTTAGTGATATTATATCTTATCTCTATCAAGAAATTAAAATCCTTCAATGTTATATAAAGATTTGTAAATCGCACTTGTAACTAAAATATTTACATTCATATTTTCTATTATATGTAAATAAATTATAAATAAATAAATTATAAAATTATTTTTAAAATAATATATTATATTTTAAAATAAAATAGCAATTAACTGTTAGTAGAGTAGATGTTTCTAATCCATTATTCGTGGCAAATACATTTTCTTTATAAATTACTCTTTCAAATTCATTATAATCAAAATCAAGTAATAATTCTTTTTCCTTTTCGATTTAAAAGTCAATATAATTAATATAATTAATAATTAACCGGTTAGATTACTTGATTTATAACTGGTTAAATTAGTCAAATAATTAATTTATAACTGATTAAACTAGTCAATTAAACAAAAATCAAGAAATTTTCTTATTAAAAAATTTTCATATAAAATCGAATCGATCAACTGAAAAATTTGCAATTAACCGAATTTAATCGACCTAACCAAAATTTTTTTTTAAAAGACTGGTATTTAATGCTATTATGAGGTACGGCAATATTTAGAAAGCAACAATCGTCTTTCCTTATTTGCTCTTTTCCGTTGGTCAACCTGGAGGAGGTGGGCATCATCATAAAATCTTCAAAAGGGTGATTAATCAAGACCCTAACAAAAAGTATACATCTATTCATATTTAGTGCTATTGTGAGGTACGGCAATATTTAGAAAGCAACGGTCGTCTTTCCTTATTTCCTCTGACCAATGAAAGAAAACGGAAAAGTGGTAAAAAGCAAGAGGAAGGTCTAATGAGCATTTAATGCTGTTATAATTAGCTTTTTCCTAAAAAGTTAGTACGATATAATGTTAAAAGAAAGAAAAGATCCATTACAATTTAATGAAAGATTATAGCAGAATTTAATGGAAGATTATCCTGTTCCTCTCCTTTTGAAGCTGATGTCTAGAACTATAAATAACCTTAGTAGTTTATCTGCAAAATAAACCAACATTGGCAAGAAAACAAAAGAAGAAGATGGCATTGAAGTTGACATTTGTCCTTTTCATTCTCGTGGGTTTTTGCAGTAAGATTCCGATATATATATATATATATATTCAGTCATTCTGGTTATATATTTTCATGAAATTGGTTAGGTTAGTAATGTGCATGGATGCATGCAGGTGTGTTGTTGACAAAGACGACGAGGGTCGATGCAATGACGGCGGTGGGTAACGTAGGTGATGAACAGTCAGTGTACAAAGAGGAAATGTCCTGCAAACTGCCACGTGATTGCGCTAGATATGTTTGTAATTTTGATCGGAAGTGTAGGGTAGCGTGTATTGAACACAAATGTAAGTGTTTTTGTAATTCATAGACCAAGGAAACTGTGTTAGTGGTCCATCGTCAATGATCATGAAAATAAAAAGTTTTCCTTTTGATGGTATTACTTGAAATCTTCCATTAGAAATTTCTTGCATGCTTTGATTTGGAAGAGTTTCAAAGACAGAGAGTTGTTTCTTTTAATCCTAGGTTGATAATAAAATAGGTAATGAAGAGCATATGAGAGAAGGGAATAAGGTTGAAAGGCAATTTTGTCTACACGTTATAGCTAACAAGTAATACAGTGATGAAAGAATTGTTTTTATTATTTACTGAAATTAGCTAACTATAATTTTTTTGAACAAAAGGATGTAATTGAATAAAGAAATATGATTTAAAATAATAAAAGTATAGATTTTAGAATGATTAACAATCAATATTAATAGGTTGTAGAATTTTCTATTAATTCACCAATATTAATTTCTCTTGAACTTCTTAATTTAATCAATTAATGTATATTTCCTATCTTGCTAGTGAATTTCTCGAATGCAATTACTAATCTTTCACAAATATCAATTACATTTTCTAATAAAAAATTAATTAGATCTCTACGATAACTGTGAACCAACACCAACATAATTCATTAAATGATGAAAATTCACAGTATTACACATAATTTTTTAAATATCTCTATCTTATCAACGTCTAATTCAATTATCACTTATTAATCTCAAATTGTATTACAAATTATATAATTTTTTATTATGCAATCACAAACATTAACCATAAATTAAAATATTCCATTCAATAATCATGCAATAGTTATAAATTTGTGCGGATAGCAGAAATCAAATAACAAATAAAGTTCAAGAAAATTCCAATTGGATAGTGTTTTCAAAATATTAGTTTAAGTCATAATTTGGGTCTTAAAAAAATTCCAAGGCAACCCACATTCCGGCATTTATAATTAAACTATATTGTAGCCGTAGAAAAGAAACCTAAAACATCACAAAACTAAATAACAACTTAAACATGATTTAAAAGGAAAAAAAAACACTAGGAATTGAAGGAAGTTCGATCTCGAATTCCATTTTGTATGTTCTTCATCTCTTTCTATGTACTTTCTTATTCTACAAAATCGCCGGTCTACATATAGAATATCAAAAGGCCTCAAAAGAAAGTATCTAAAGTCGGCTCCAAAGAAAGTATATATCCTTCCACACACTATAGAGTCCTCTGTTTATAACCCAAAATTATGTCATTTCAAGTCCAAAGTTTCCATATTAATTTAATAACGCTAGCGTAAGAGGGCTAGTCTAGCGGCGACGGACGCCACTCAAAGTTTGGTACATAATGAACTCTCAATCGTAATGCAAAAGCACTAATCTTTTAGTAATGTTTTAGGCATTGGACGCAGAAGCACTTCTTCCTGTTTATATTTCTGCCGAAAGCACCTTGAAAAGATGTTATTAAAAAAAACAAAGGAAAAAGAAAAAGTTGTTAGTGCCAGGGCACTATAACTTGTATTTGTTTGATTTTCTAATTCCTGGATCTTCTATTTTGCTCCAAAAACTTATCATAAAATTATCCTAAATAAAAAATAATCACAGAACATATCAAATTACTCATAAAATCTCTCAAAAACCACAAATTGCTAAATTTAAATTATTAAATTAGCGGATATAAAATAGTTGAACATGCCTATTAGCATGTCTTACATGACATGACATGTTAACGACATTAACGAATGTTAGAAGTACTGTCAATTGTGAAAGGTCACTCTTATATTAACTACATCATTCTTTCTCTGGTTTCTATGATTTTGTTATGGATAGAGAGTATAAGATAAACCAACTTCTCTTTTCCATGCTCACGGTCTTTGTTTATATATTCTGATATTCATTTTGTTAAAATAGTGGGTTCAACAAACAATAAGTCCATATTATACCATCAGATAAACAAAATAAAAAATTAAATTAATTTCTTGCTTTCACGAACAAATTTTCTATTGAAAGATTATCAACCATCAAACATAAAAAATATAAAGTCTGTGAAATATACTAAGTAAAAAACAAGTTAAATGTTCATTTAAAAGCACTCCTCAATTCCAATATTGAATAAGCTAAAAGTTATTTAATTATAACATATGATTATACATTATTTAATTAAAAAGTAAAGATAAATTTAAAAAATTTTAATTGATCTAATTTTAATTGTGAATTAAAATTAGAATTTATATTCATTATTAATATATCAAGAACTTAATGAATAACATACTTATTAAAGGGGCACATTTCAGTTAATTTAGACTTAGAAGTTTTAAAAACTTCAAAAATTAATATATAATATTTAATCTTATTATAATTAAATTGTAATTATAATTAAAGTTTGATTTTGACTGTCATTTTTAATAATTTTAATATTAAGATATATTTGATTTTTCATATAAAAGGAAGAAAAAAGCAAGAATTACTGGCACTATTCTTTTTTTTCTTCTCAAAATAGTTTTTGAGTTTTTGTTAGATTAAATTTGTAGATATTATTAGAGGTCAGATGTTTTTGTTGACATGATTATAAGGAAGAAGAAGATTTTTAAAAGGTTAGTCAAAAACTTGTTGTTTTTGCTATTCTATGTTTCAAGTTACATTTGTTAAAGTCATTATTAGGGATATTATAAAATTTTTTGCTATTCTAATAATTTGATCATTGTTTATAGTCCAATAATGATATAAAAGTTACGTCTAGCAAATTTAATTTGATACATATGCATGACTCTTGTTGATTTGATACATGTACAAAAGTTTTTTGTTAAAATAATATATGTATAAGAGTTGCCTATTTGTATTTTGGAAATGTTTCAAAAAATTTCTGATCTTGATGTTCTAGAAATGTTATAGATAATATTACGTCTTTTAATCTAAAAAATTACATAAATATTTTTAAAAATATCAACGAATGTGCAATAGAAATGATTTTATAATATAGGATTAAATTCATTTAAACCTCTTGAGATTTAGTAAACTATCAGTTAGGTTCTTATAGTTTCAAAATTATTAAATAAGTCTCTAAAGTTTTAAATTACTTTCACTGTTAGTTTCTCTGATATTTCTGTCTAACGGTAGTGTCACTTGACATCATGTAAACATGATACGTGATACTGAGCTAATAGTGAAAGTAATTTGAAACTTTAGGGATCTATGTGATAGTTTATCAAACTATATGGACCTAATTGATAATTTACTAAACTATAAGGACCTAAATGATATTAAACCTAATTAATGAATTTCTTTTATAAAAAAATAAAATTGTTAATAATTAAAGAAATATATGTTGTAAATATTTTGTTATTTTAATAAAGTAATAAATTAAAATATTTTAAAAATCATATAAATCATACAAATATTTTATTTTATAAATTTAATATTTGAAATAATAGATACATATGAGAGTAACACAAACATAATTATCGTACAAATAATATATTAATAATTACTTTAAAATGATAAATTTTTTAGGATGAAAATACTTTAAATTAAGTATAATTTTGTATAACCTATACAATTTTTTATACTCAATTATGATTGAATCTAAATAAAATCATTTGAAATTGAAATTTAAATGATTTGAATATTAAATTTAAATATATTTAAAACTAATTTAGGTATTAAAAATCCTTTTTCTTATAACGAAGATTCACTGGTTTTAAAAATCTTTCTTCTTGTGTCGAATATTCAGAAGACAAATAAAATAATATTTAAATTATGTTTAAATATATTTAAATTTAAGATTAAAATTATATTTAAATTTAATAAGTTTTAGATTAATTTATTTAGATTCAATCATAATTGAATAAAAAAAGTTTTTTAAGTTATATAAAATTATACTTAAATTAAACTATTTTCATCCTAAAAATTTTATCAATTTAAAGTAATTATTATTATATTATTTTCATGATATATATATTTGTATTACTCTTATGTACATACATTATTATAGATAATGAATTTATAAAAATAAAATATTTTTATGATTTGAATAATTTTTAAAAATTTTAATTTATTACTTTATTAAAAGAATACAATATTTACAGCATGTATTTCTTTAATTATTAAAATAATTCATTAATTATGTTTAATATTATTTAGGTATTTATAATTTGGTAAATTATCAATTAGGTCCCTATAATTTGATAAACTATCAAATAGGTCTCTACAATTTCAAATTACTTTCACTATTAGTTTAATATCATGTAGCATATCCACATGATACCACGTGATACCACCATTAGATAGAAATAACGGAGGGACTAACGGTGTAAATAATTTGAAACTTTAAATACCTATTTGATAGTTTTGAAATTATAAGGATCTAATTAATAATTTATCAAATTACAGGTAATCTGAATGAATTTAACCTTATAAATAATATCTTGCAGGCTAGGCTTGCAGCCAATTTAGTTTCTTCCTTACAAGACTTCATTACTTAGATCTAACTCAACTTTTAACATACACCAAACTAGTTAAATTTAGACACACGAGCTTGTTTGGAATTAATAAATTCTACAAAATTTTATAGAATTTATTTTCATTTCTAAATTTTTATGATTAGAATACAAAAAACTGTTCATTTCAATTTTGAGATTTGAATTCCATGAAATTCAACATAACTAATCTAAATCCTACCAAAATAGGTGGGATTTGCAAATAAATTTAATAAACTTAATAGGTGCATTCTTATTTTACAAAACTACCCTTACTAAATTTTTTAATATACTTTTTAAAACAATTCAAATATTATAAGAATATTATCACATT
>JAOXYD010125255.1:0-11108 GCA_028565735.1 Pinacopodium congolense | reverse complement strand
TTCAGGGAAAGTATTAAGCATTCAATAAACAAAGATTAATTCACTAATAATGCATTAACTATTAATTAACACAATTAGCCATCAATAAACACATTTAGCAACCTAAATAAAATGAAATTAAACATTCAATACATAAATTAATCAAAACTAACAAATAATTAACTTAAACAACATAATCTTTGATTAATTAACAAAAACAACAACAATATACATAATTAGGAGTTTAGGGGTTGTTTGAAACTGATTTGAATTTTGGATTTTCTAAACATAAAAATCTATAAAGATCATAATAGAAAACAAAAAAAAAAACGCACTAATACAACATAGAAATCAAGATAGACAACACAAAAATCTATAAAAATACACAAAACCCAATACAAAAATATAACAACCACAACCAAAAATCACAACCAAAAGCTCAATCAAATGGTCCCTTAGGATTCACCAAAAAAGATGATCAAATGATAATCTAACTCAAAACCACGTGATTATGTGGCTAGATCCGTTACGTACAACCTACAACATGATTTACAAAATATTGAAACCAAAAACTAGCATAACACTAACTTAGATATGAAAATAAGAAAGAAAAATGAGTTTTTGATACTAAGCTACTTGGTTTTAGGCCTCTAGACGCCTTTTGCATTTATAGGAAGGAGTAGCCAAAGATTGGAGCAAGTTGCAGCCATAATTGTTAAGATTCAAGTCAAAAAACACGTCTGTTAACTATCAACGTCAAGTGCACCAATGAACAATGACACTGTTGAATGATGAACAAACCACTATTGATGGTATATTTGTGACTCCTTTAACAGTGGTCTATGGATTAATCAATAGTGGTTAGCCAGATTGCATTTAATGGTCTAGACTTAGACAAATTTTCTTCCTTTTTGTGCTTTCCTTCAATTATTCACTTCAATATCAAAATTAAACAATTTCAATCATAAATTAAATGTTTAAGCACTGAAATAGAGGTAAATATACAAAAAATAACATAAAAAACACTATGAAATTCACCCCTAACAATGGTCCACTTACCCCTACATCTAGTTCTCAATGCCAATGTTGAGATAATTGCACTATTTCAACAAAAGAGTACAACGTTAGAAAATGCAGTCCTTTTTCGAAGGCTCAAGGATAACCTTACCACTCTCCCATTCTAAGGCTCAAGGATAGCCTTGCCAAGGCTCAAGGATAACCTTGCCACTCTCCCTTTTACAAGAATTCACTCTTAATTTTCCAACCCCACACATAAACACTTTTATAAGAATGTCACTCTCTTGACTTTACCAAATTGTTTAGGGGCTCACACAAAATATAAGAATGAAAGCACTACAAATCTAACACAACTTCATAAAATCACTTAAAACAATTGTATAACACTTTCACTTCTCCTATATATAAATAACACAAAACATAGCTATTTATACTCTTCTTACGACTTCATATCCGTTGCCCAAGATTCAGATAACGTTATAATTCATTTATTAATTTTATCATTGTTAAACTAGCCATTGCCCAACGTTCATATGCCAACTTGCAGCATTCGATTGACCGATCACTACATTCGGTTGATTGATCTTCATCATTTAACTGCCATCGTTGCTATCAGTCGACCAATATATAGGTTTGATCAACTGACCTCTTCTCCAATGACATTGGGTCGATCGATCTCACCTAAGTCAGCACTGCTTAGGTCGGATTAAGCATAGTACCACTTAAACATAACCTTAATTCAATTAATATATATTTCAATGTAAAACAATTCATTCTAAACATATTATTCAAATCAAATTCAATCATATTATCAAATTACTTGAAGCATATTAATCTAATCAATTAATACATCTTCAATTTAAATAAGTCAAGTCTTAATCACATGATTTATGCTAACATAACCAATTTACCAAGTAATTACTAATATAAATATATTTATTCAACCCTAACTAACTTAATCAACATGTATACACATGCAATAACAAACATGCATTCATCAATACATCAAGAGGATTTTCACACTCATCACACACATACAATACCTCTTAATTATGCATCTTATATATAAATACTTAACAAGAATGCATATGCATGAAGTCCTTTCAACTTATAGTAAGACCAAAAGAAGACTTACACAAAAGTCTATCAATTTCTACTCTTGAACTTGATCTTCTATCTTTAATCTTCAATTTCAACTCCAATGCTTCTCTTGTCATTAAGATGGTCTTCAACCACTTCATAAAATAAGATCTTCATATCCATGCACTTCAAGTTTCCATTAATCATTTCATAACTTGTTTTCCTCAAACATATCTGAACTTAACAAGCTCTACAAAATCATTAGTAAAAAAACTTTGTCATCGTCCAAAAAAAGGTAGAACCAACCCTTGGTTCAACACTTAAATTGTTTAAGCAACGGTTATCGTATTAATTTAATATACAATTGTTTGTGTTAATTGTTGAGCCCATAATCACTTCAAATCGAGAGATTGTTTTGCTTAATTTGTCTTAGGACATGCAACAAGACTTGGTAGCTTAATAGATCTACAATTAATTGATTAATAGGTAATTGAAGAGAGATCTTAATCACTTATTAATTGTCCTTAGGATTACTTTAAATGTAATTGAATTTTTTAGGAGTAGTATTGTGAATTGAGAGGTTACCATTCAATTTTTAAGTATTTCAATTAGGATTAATTAGGTAGATCTCGAGAGATGGTAATTAACAATTGGATATCTAGGATCAAACACAATAAAATTAATAAGATAAAAAGAAGATAAACAAGGATTGAATAACCCCTAAGTCTTCACTATTTAATGTCTTCTTTATTTTGCTTTCTTCTACGATTAAATTGATTCAATTTTCGTTAGTTTAGTTTAATTTTTAGTTCCTATACTTTTCTTTTACCTTAAACAAAGTGCAATTCATAATTTTAGGTGTCTAGAATCGATCCTCGTGGGATTAATATCATTTATATTATAAGTTACGACCTGTATACTTGTAGTGTAGTTAAACCTAACAAAAAGCGATGCTATTAGTTAGGAGAAAGGTGTTGGCCTATGAGAAGGAGGACATTATTTGTAATTACCTAAATTTTTTATAATAATTCAAAACGGAAAAATAAAGAGAAAACCATTTTAATTCATCATCTTCATTTTAAAGACTGAATTGAACCTTTATATATGTTTATATATTTATAAGAAATGTTGAACTTTCTCCTTAAGAGTCACTGTGTATACCTAAATTCTACCAACGACATCTTCACTATTTGGTCACCATTTTTAATGATCTAAGGCACCATAAGAAGCTCATGAGATGCTCTATCATTCCCTTGAACTTGTTTAACTAAAATTGACTAGATTTAGAGATTTTTTTGTCTCTTTGTTTTTTGCAAAACAACACCAACATCGTTTCTAGTAGCCCAAAAATGTAAGAAGGGAGCTTGATTCGATGGTGATAAAATCATTTTGACAGTGAATAGAAATGGGTCACCATTAAGTTTTGAAGCTTTGATTTGCCTAAACTAGAGGAAATTTTGGTTCGTGGTAGATACTATTGGGTTCCTAGAGGTGATATCAACATTATTAGGTCAATGATGCAGCCTATGCTCAGTCTCCCTTGGCAATGGCAGTCCTACATCCTAGAAATGATTAGTGATATTTTAAAAATTCTCATAAATTATGTTGATCAGCTTTCATAATTATGGCTTAGTTTCAAATAATGTCAAGAACCAATCAATGGAACCTAACTAGCACTAAAGGAATAGAAATTCTTAATGCCTTTTGAACTCCTAGCAAGCCTATAGTCTAACATCAGCCATAATGATAACATTTTTCCATAAGGTAAATCAAGATCATACTCATATTAAAAAATAATCCCAATAATATCCAATTCAAAATTAAAATACAAAATTGATATGAATAATAAAAAAGAGAATTCAATAAATACTTGACTATTATGATTCTGAAGTCAAAACTCAAAATAATGTAAGTTATACATAGTATTATCGAGGAAGAAGAAGTTCTTCAAAGAGTCCTGTTACTAGAGGCATGTACTGTAAGATCCTAAAAATTTGTTGAGGGAAATCAAACTTCATTAAATGGATTAATACCATTATTATGTTATGTACCTAAAAACTCATACGCAATGCATGAAATATCCTATTATATATACATGAATTTTTCATGTTAATGTCATGTCACACAATCAACATAATTATAAATAATGGTGAAGGATTGAAGTAGAATCCTAAAATATCATTCTACCTATAAATTGGCTATATTAGCTCTCTTATTCTATACAGGTATGTTATCCTAAATGTAATGGACTATCGTTTGAGAGTAACTCAACAAAACCAACCATAACAACACCATAATACTAGTTGGCAATGTAACATATCTCAAATCTAAGTCAATTAACCTAATAGACTTCTACTATAGACGTATGACCTGATGACGTTCACTAAGTAGCTTGTCCTATAACAATCCTTCGTACCATCACACATCATATTAAGCACAATGTAGCATAATAAAATATATATACATGTGCAGACATATATGGATATATATTATATGTCCATATGATAATAATGAATATGAAAATGATATTTTAATGCATATTCATAACCATGATATTAACTCATATGTAGAATGCGCTCTTCTACATTGAACTTAATGTTGCAGGACTGTTTTAATCCTGATTGATCTATAGAAAAAACATAGAACCTATCACCTAAATAAAATTTAAATCACCTATAGAACATACCCTATATCTGTTATCTTATTTTAAAGGAATCGATATTTCACTCTAAAACTCATTGTCATATTTTATAAAAAAATCTATCAAATATTCGATAGAGCCTCCCTTGTAAAATGGAAATCCCCCTTCTAAAAAAGGGTTATTCCTGTAATGAAATTACAATTATATATCCATCATTAATTATACTTTAAATTGGGCTATTGAGACTACAATAGTTATGTTGGGTCCAGAATTATAATGCTAACTTAGTAATTAATTTACAATCGTAACATACTCAATTCTAATGCTGATATCCTCATTTATGCTCAATATATTTAATTAACCTCAATTTGAGTCAATATCAATCCCAATATAGTCAACTTCCATTAAACATAAACTAAAATAAACCTTATGGGATTTTTAATTACTTATTGGTTAAGATTTTCACAAAGCCATAGTTATAAAAGTCATAATTTGTTAGAATTTTTAAAAATATACCCAACTATTTCTAGATTGGTTAAAGCATTACCGTCTACCATCTCTATAGTAATTAATTGTACTGCTGACCCTAAAACATTGGTCTTACCTCTAGGAATGCAATGGTACTTACCATGCATCCAAATTTCCTCAAAGTTTCAAAGCTTAATGGCTACCCATTTTTATTCACTATCAAAATGGCTCGATTATTATCAAATCATACTCCCTTCATTTTTAGGGTTGCTAAAAATGATGGCGATGTTGGTTTGACCTAAAAATGGCTAGAAAATGAAGAACGATGGTAAACCTAAAAGAGGCAAAAAAAATTTAGCCCTAAAATTATCTGATTGTGTATATTTTGGTGAAATAATTTTAGTGGAATAAGAGAGCATATCAAGAGCTTTTTGTTAATTCTTAGATGGAAATGCTGGTTGAATGGCGATGATATGATCACTAGAAGTTGGGTGTGCATAAGGAGTTAAGAAAAAAGTTCAAAGGATAAAGGTGACACTTTTAACCTTCTTTATGAATATATATATATAAAGGTTTACTTTAGTATTTAAATTAAAGATGAAAAACTAGAAGTTTATCCTATTTTTTTCTATTATGAATGATTAATGAAAATTTAGGTCATTAAATTCTTTGTACTTTATTGAAAATTTGTCTTTAGATTTTAAATCTTACCTCATTGTTGAAGTAAATGTAGGTATTGACTTTGTATATCCTACTCAATCTCCCACGTATAGTCTTTTACTGAGTAATTACCTTATAATACCTTTACCATTGGTATTTCCCTTGACTTAAGCTGAAGAATTTGATAATCTATGATGTTGTGATTGTAAGTTTTAAATTCTAAAACAACCTACTTCTATAATCCACAACTTTAGGCAACTGCACCTATTGTTCTTATAGTATATTAGTGAGTTAAATATCATTCTCATGAAGATTGAACTACTAGTACTAACCATCCTTTTGTTCTCTAATCTAACTAAACAAATGATTAACTTAATCAGGTTTCTAATTTTAATCATTTAATCAGGTTTCTAATTAAATTAAAATTGAGTACTAACCCTAGATCCAAAACCAAACCTAAGCAATATACTCAATGAAATAACAATCAATAAGAATAAGAGCTAGATGAGGTATCCTCTTGAAATCTTGAAATGTTTAATACTGTAACTTGATTTAATGCTCAACCTAAATTACTTAGACTGTAGAATTAGTTAATTGAATTATAATTTATCTTAAGAAATATAATTCCCATCCTTTTAGTTGGTTAATTAGAATCTCTTCTTAATTAAAACCTCATTTCGATGTATTACTTTGATCTATTAATTTTCTTTTTGTTTTGGCTAGGTTTGAATCTAACTCAAAAAACTTATGTAAGATTATAATTACAACCTTTTGCAAGTCTTGTTATTCATGCTATAAACTATTTATATAAATGATTTCTCAATCTAAATATGTGAAATCAAACAATGGAATGAAATCACTTGCAAAATCTCAATCCATACATAATGATAACCATGAATAAAACTAAAAAATTATGGTCTTTCATTAAATCAGAGCATAAATTCACAAACATATAATTCTAGTGTTCATCTTATCAAAATCCAAAGAAAACCAAATCATAACTATAAATATATATATAATAATGATTAAAAAGAACAAAGAAATAGGACACTCATTATCATGTGGTTCAAATCTTTAATCTTCATTCAATCTTTGTTGAAATCCTATCTAATCTTCTTAAATCTAGATTTTGATATTGATTTCCTCCACTTTGATGGTTTCAATCTTAAGTAAGAATAACTTTGGAATGTATTTTCTTTCTTGGGTGTTGGTACTCTTACTCTAGGGTTAGTAACCCTCAAGAAAACCAAAAAATGCCGTGAAATAAAAGTTGGGGTCTTACTATCCCACAGCCAAAGCCATGGGATGGAGGCTAGCAAGGTCATAATTAAGGTCATAGTCATGATCTTGCCTGTGGAACTCATTGAAAACTTACATATTTTAATGCTTTATCCTGGAAATATCATGGCCTAAGTCATGGTGGTTGGGTTAGATGTGATATTTACTAAAACTTCATTTTTTCTACTTTTCAATCCCACAAATCATCCAATTATTTTCATGATTTTAAATAAAATTTAAGGCATACAAAAACAACCAAATTTTATAGTATCTCATGACAACAATATCAAACTTAATATTTAAAACTTTTAAGCTTAAAAATTACATTAAAAGGGAATCAAACCTAAGACTTAAAAGGTCAAAATTAAACTAAAACATTTTATAACTTAGGCCTTATCAATTTGTTATAACTACAGGTTTTTCCTCATTTGTGAAATCATTACCAATCTATACAGTATATGGTTAAAGGATATAAGAAAAATCACAAATGTATTTCCTTAATATTGATATGTGGAACATCAGATGAACTCAAGACAAGTTACATAGTAATATCAACCTAGATAACACTTCACCCATTCTAAAGCTAATCTCAACTGGCCTAATATACCTTGGAGCTAGCTTACCCTTTTTACTGAACCTCATCATTCTTTTCATAGGTGATGCATAAAAACACCATATCACCCACCAAAAATCTCACATCTTTTCTTTTAAGATCTGCATAACTCTTTTTCCTACTAAAGACCGTCATTAATCTCTATTGAGTGATAGGAATTTTATGAGAAGTTATCTATACTAACTAAAGTACTATCAATTTCCTTTCACCAATCTTCTATAAAAGGGGAGACCTATCCTTCCTTTTATACAGCGCCTCATAAGGAGCCATCTTAGTATTAGCATGATAACTATTATTATAAATAAACTCAATCAATGACAAATGCAAATCCCAATAACCACCAAAATTAATAACACATATTCCAATCATATTTTCTAAACTCTAAATAGTTCTTTTAGGTTGACCATCTATTTGAGGATGAAAAGCCATATTGGAATCCAATCTTATACCCAAAGTTTTATATAACTCTTGCTAGAAAATTGAGGTAAATTTTAAATATCTAGCAAAGACTATAAATTGTAGTGATCTATATAAACAAGTGATTTTATTAACATATAACTTGGTCAATATGTTAGTAGAATAATTCTTATTGATAAATAGAAAATGTAAAGAATTTGTCAGTTTATCTACAATTATCCATATAGTATCATATATGGTATTAATGCGGGGCAATCTAGTGTTAAAGTTTATAGCAGTCATATCCCACTTCTATTCGAGAATAAGGAGTTATTATAGAAACCTTGATGGTTATTAATTCTCAAGCTTTATATGTTAACTTGTCAAGACCTTGACATAAAACTTGTGATATTATTTTTCATTTTAGTCCATTAATATATGCTCTTGAGATCATGACACATCTTAGTGAAGTTTAGGTGAACAATATAATTTATGAAATGTGCCTCCTCAATCTCCATCCTTAAATCATCCAAATTTGTTATACACACTCTACTACCCATCCTAAAAATACTGTCACTATCAACAATAAAATCATTAGCTTGATCTTCCTAAATCTCCTCAACTATCTTACTTAATTGCTGAACTCTTGACTATATAGCCTTAACCCTATTTAAAAACATTGATCTAACCCTGAATTATGTTGTCAAATATCTTGATCTTGACACTTTCCATTGCAATCCTTTTTCAATCAACTGATACAGCTCTTTAATCAAAGTTCTCTTGACTAAACTAATATGAATAATGCTACCAAATTATTTCTTACTCAGAGCATCAACCATTAAACTAGCTTTACATGGGTGATATAAAATAGCAGTCATAATCTTTTAGAAACTCCATCTATCTTTACAATCTCATATTTAAATATCTTTAATAAAAATGTACTTAAAGCTTTTATGATCAATATAAGTTGCACCATATAAATAATGTCTCTAAATCTTGAGTGAAAATACTTCTAAGTCATGTATATGATAGTTTTGCTCATTCTTCTTCAACTATTTGCAAGTATAAGCCACAACCCATTTATTTTTGCATAAACACACAATGTTTTTCATAAGTAAATAACCCAAAACAACTTTAGAAGCATTAAAATATAATATAAATCCCTCAAATCCTAAAGGTAAGGTCAACACACACAACATTTTGCGAAAGCACATAACCCAAACCAACTTTAAAAGCATTACAATGCATGGTAAATCCCTCAAATCCTAAAGGTAAGGTCAACACATACATCATTTTACATAAGCACACAACCTAAACCAACTTTGGAAGCATTATAATACATTGTAAATCCTTCCAATCCTAAAGGTATGGTCAAGACTGGATGCTAGACTATTGCCAACTAACCAAATAATAAATTTACCTAACTAGCATACTATGTAGCAAGGCAACTCAGGGTCGCTCCTCGAAGAATTGGTAGTGATTTCAAGATATTTCTAATATAGAACAAGATAAAAAGAAAATAAAAGAAAATCCCCTAGATGAAAAGGAATTAAAACACAACTAATGAGGAAAACAAGCAATAACGTAACAAGACAAGAAATAAGTAACAAATATAGAAATTTAGGTAGAAGATATTATTCAAATTCATGAATTATAATCAATCATTGAAAATACCAATTGTTCTATGCCTAAGGTGTTAGCCTATATACACAAACAAGTTTTTGCATCCTAAATTACTCTAATTTTAGATAAACCTTATAAGATAAAAAAATTACCTCTAACCATGGCACAACCTAGAACAAGCTTTCTAGATTTAGTGATGCAGTAGCATTAACACACTAGAGAACAACTAACTTAAGTTATAATCACATAAGCTAGGACTATGTAAACTTAGAGAATTGAAATTCTAGGCTAAGTGATTAAGTTTACCTATAAAATCATTTAACCTATTTCCACTTATAGATTTCGCTACTGACAATTAGGGATAAAAAGCTAAGTCCTAGCAATTGAATTAGAACTTACACCTAGGATGGCCAACCATATGAATTAATCACTAATTCATAGCATTTAATAGAAATTACAATTCACTTTTAGCATAAATGACAATGCCCATTCAAGACCCATTCTAATTCTCATAATTATCATCTATAAATCCATCAAATACCTTCAATCACAATTAAAATTAAGCTAACATAATAAAAAAAAAAAAACCCCAATCTAAAATAAAAAAACCCAAAATTGAAAATGGAGAGAACATAAGGAAAATAAAGAGAGCAAGGCCGAAAATTAAAGGAACTATCATTAAACTAAAAAAAACAAATATATAACAAGCATTTATCATAAATCAAATGAAATACATGATAAAATAAAATGAAAATAGAAGAAGACAGTAATAACAACACAAACAAACCAAAGTTTAAAACCTAAACCTCTAAATCTAAGGTTTGAACATGAAACAAGAAGAAAAGAGATGAAAAAGAACCATAAAACCTAAGAAAACAAGAAGAAAAGGGGCTATCCCAAGTGGGAGAGCCAAAAGATGTTTCAATATGCTACTCCTTAGGCTTATATAGGTCCTCATTAAGGTTTGAGACATTTTGGATGTGAAAAGGTAAGTTTTCCCTTTATTTTGATGTAAGAAAACATTTGTCGGACTTAAATGGTGGTTGCTAGGGACTTAATTAGTGCCATTTTACTAATGGTACATTCGGTTTGCAGAATGGAATAGATAAGGAATGAAATAGCTATTCTTTAGGAATGGAATAGATGAGGAATAGAATGAAATATGTATTACTTTATTTGGTTTACTACTAAAGAATTTCTATGCTAGTGTATGGTTAGAAAATATAAACTTGGAATGACAAAAGAATAACAAACAAAAAGACCAAAATATCCTTACCTATATTATTATTATTATTATTTATTCTTCTTAATTTTATAAATTTAGTAAATTATTATTATTATTCCTAATTTTAA
>JAOXYD010125244.1:0-11109 GCA_028565735.1 Pinacopodium congolense | reverse complement strand
AGAAAGGAAAGAAAAGTGGTAGTCCAATTAGATCAGACCTTTCAGGCTATGTGGGCTCGTGAGGCAACCGGTTCGTGATCCATCCACTGCCGAGAGCGGGAGATAGTCGTTGCTCTGTGAAACCAGCCTCACGCGGTGCTCCCCACTTTAGAACTCACGCCACCCCGGCTTTCGCTGAGGCAACGTGGGTCAACTCCCAGCTTGGATCGGGCGAGCCAGAAGAAAGCCTTAACGAATCCAACCCTCTGGTTTAATCCGATGTTCCACCACTTTGATGCCCCCACTTGGGTTACAAGCTGACGCTGCCCAGCTCGGCGAGTACGGCACTCGTAACTGTACGCTTAAAAAGAGCTGATTTTGTTTGTATCTTCCCGAGGTGGTTAGCTTTAACTCTTTGGTTGCACTTTCACGTTGAGTGTAGCGTTATTAGGCAAATAGTTCTACTCTATACACCAAAAAATATATATATATATATTTTAAACTTAATAACCCAATTAATTAACACTTAAATCTTTAGGTTCCGACGTTTTATTTAATTTTTAATTATAATTTTTATATTTTTGTATTAAATTTTATATAATTTTTTTAAAGTTTTTGTATTTTTTTTATTGTATTACTGTGTTATTTTTAATTTTTGTATTTAAAAAATTAAACATAAAAACAAAACAAAACAAAACTCAAACAGGCTCTTAGATATTGATGTTAAAAGTTGAAAATATTGAAGTACTGTTTTCAAAATACAACTAATCTTTTTTAATTATAAAGCAAAAAAAAAACTCTAATAACTTGTAGATCATCGTAATGCCTCTAAAAATTAAAACAAAAGTGAATCGATCAATTTTTTAACAGTCTCACAGTGCATTTGAAAGCCGAAGCCTCCAATTGCAGTTTTTGTGATCAAAGTTGTTTAAATCTTTCTCACTTTTCCATATATATAACTAAACCAATAAAATGATCAAACTTGCTGCTTGGTTCATCTACGATAATAATTGGCCTAAGTTGTTAAAATAACTTGAAAATTATAAACAAAATTTTAAAAAAAAGTTAAGTCAAGAATCTATACTAAAATTGAATTGTAAAATATTTCAGGCCATACAATATTAATATTTATTTAGATAAAAATTCATTCATGTATTTGTTAATATTTAAAAAGTTTGATAATATAATTATGAAATTAAAAAATAGTTATTTACCACCACACAAGCCTATTATTAGGTGTAAATGAGTTTACAAAATTAAGACTAAACCTGATGAATATGTCGAGTGATACAAGGCTCTCCTTACAGCGAAATTACAAGAAATGACATATAAGATGTTTATTAATCTCAAATCGTTTCTCAACATCCAATTTGAAGTGAAAGATCTTTGACACCTTAGATAATTTCTTAGTCTTGAGGTGTTATCAAATTCCTCTAAATATTATCTGTCTCAAATTAAATATGCTATATACCTTATTTTTCATGTAGCTATTACTCATGAGAAAATAGTTAATACTCCAGTTGAGACTAATGTCCATTTCTTTGTTATTGATGGTGTCCCTCTTCGTGATGGCATTCATTGTCAGTTAGTTAGGAGTCTTGTATATCTTACTGTCACTCATCTATATATTGCCTACATACTTGTTATAGTCAGTCATTTTATACCTGCTCCTTGCACTAATCAATTTGTTGCTATTCTTTGTATTCTTCATTTCCTTTGATACTGATGGTGTCTCTTTTCATTATAGTACTCTTTTCATCAGTTATTTGGGATTCTTGTATATCTTATTGTCACTCGTCTAGATATTGCCTATGTAGTTAATATAATCAATTAGTTTATGCTTGCTCATCGCACCACTCACTTCATTGCTATCCTTTGTATTCCTTGTTATGTCAAAAGCACTCAGTTTCATGATTTACACTTTCCTCACTCTTCCTCTCTTGAACTAAAAGCTTATTCGGATGTTGATTAGGTTGGTGAACTTACTGATTGTCATTCTACGATAAGCTACTATTTCCTTCTTGATGATTCTTTAATCACTTGATGAAGTAAGAAACAAATTATGATATCTCAATATAGTACCAAAGTCAAATATAAAGCTCTTACTGATACTGCTTCTAAATTTCTTTAGCTTTTATGGTTATTCTAAATATGTGCATTGTACATTCTTCTTCTACTATTTTATGTTGTGATAATCGCAATGTTATCTAAATTACATAGAATGATGTTTTTCATAAGTGTACCAAACACATAGAAAATGATTATCATTTTGTGTGATACCATGTTTGTCATAATACTATTCAACTTTTTTTTTGTTTCTTCTCATAATTAACTTGCAGATATTTTCACTAAAGCTCGTTTGACTCAACATTTTCATGAACTTGTTCACAAGATTCAGCTGGCTGATTCTCCTCCATCTTCAATTTAAGAGGAGATGTTAACTATCCTATAATTGTAATATAGTTGTATTGTCAAGTCAAGCACAGGCCATAATCTTGGCCATACGTTTAGCCTCTTGTTTATTACTTTCCTGATTTACTAGTATTCCCTGTGTATAAAGGATAATTGAGACTATGCAAACACATACAAAAATAAGACTATTACTTTCTTTATATCTTTGTTATATCTCCATAATTCACTTTCTTCATATCTCTACTATGTCTCTATCATTGTACAATGTCATCAATGATTAAAAAAAAAGTATCTAACATCTCCTATACTTTTTAGTATCAAGTCAATACAATGTGTATTCAAAAAATTTAATAAAAAGAATTATACTTGTCTTATCACTACAATGTTCTATTATAATTGGAGCGTTCTAAAAATACTTATAGTATGAGTTGTTTGCATGTAATTTTTATAATTCGTTGTTACATGAACTGTGTTAATAGTATTATATGTATCACGTTTATAGAGATAATACGGATTACGTAATGATGTTATAGGGTGACCATGAGGGGCTATGAGGAGGGAGTCTTACAGTCACTCCCATTTTATAAAACAAACTTTAATTTATTAAAAATTTGAAAAAGTCTCAAATTGGGAAAAACCAAAATTGACTAAAATTAGATGCAATTGATGATTTAACTAGCTTAATTTTATTTATAATTTTATTAAAATATATTCAATTATAGAAAAATTTTGTCAAAAATTCAAAATTCCTATTTCTAAATCCATAATACTATGAAAATAAAAAATTAATGAAATCTAAATGCTTTTCTATAAAATTGAACTTCTACAATACTTAAAAATGATAAATTGAACTCTAATTGAAAACTAATTATATGATAAATCTGCCAAATTTTGAATTCCTTAATTTTGTAGCGATTAGGGTTTTACTTAATAGTAATGTCAACTAAAATGTGGCTAATTTGTTGAAGGAAAGTGATCTAGATATAGAGGAGACGTTTAGGAGTGAAGGGTTGTCACCATAAATTTTGTCGAAAATTAAAAATTACAGGAGAAATGATGAATGATGCAAAGAAAAAGACATTTGGAAAATTTCTAGGGAAATTTGTTATGTTGGAAATGAAAAACTACCAAATGCGAGAAAATGAAGCATAAAAGGAGTTAGATTTCTTTAAATTGAGTTGAAATTTCTCGACAAAATTTTTCGAGTAAAGAGGAAATGGTTTTACAAAAATGACTAGATGAGGAGGAAGGAAAGGTTTAAAAATTTGATTGATTGGTCAACCAATCTTACCTATCAGTTGATCAACTACCGATCAACCAATGTGTAATGAAGAGAGCACACATTTTCAATTTAATCCTTGAAAATTTTTTATTTTTTCAATTTGATCCCAATACCTATCGCATTTATGTTTTCAATCATGCCGGCCAATACCAATTAAATTGTCACTATTGAACCACAAAACAATACAATAACATAGAGTATTGTCTTTTAGCCAATACATAGTATAAAATGATACTGTAAACGCTGATTAAATGCCGATGGAAAAATAAAAAAGTAGGAAAGAAGGGTCATCACAAGTTGGAAAATTTTCATGTAAAACTTGGAGATAAGTTTCGACTAATTACCTAATTTGAAACCCTAACTTAAAATTATGCAGCATAATATTGCTGCCATGGCATAAATATAATAAAAATACCATATTAATAAAAAAAAACATAACAAAGAAGTAATGATTTTGTTAGGATTACTGTATTTTAAAATATTTTATAATTTTAATTTTTTATATTTATATAAATATTAAATTATTAGTTAAATGCAGTGAAATACTAGGATATTTTTTAAATATTAGTTTAAAATTTAAGGAGGAAAATCAACTTTCAACATTTTTCATAAAAGAAATGGTTATTCTATCCTACATGGGAATGGTATCGTGGATCTTCGATATCTTTTTATAGTTTCATCTTGTAATACAAGAAGTTACCTATGAATTAATAATTTCATTTAAAGAATAGTGAAATTGATGGCTGAAATTGATTTAGGCAATAGTCAGTAATTTGTCACAAGGTTATTACCTTTTCTCATAAAAATCGGCCTAAAGAGATATACAACGCCTATACTTATAAGTCTTAAAACTATCTTTTATCTATTCAATGTGATATTAATACATCTGCTTGCTTTTTATTGGTGCGCTTAGTATAACATTCTCCTCTACCCAATATTATGATATCCTCATCAGGAGTGGTTTATCTTGTCTACCACACCATTTCACCAATGGTTATTGTTCCATTGACATATGATGCTTAACGTGGGATCAAATGATATTAAAAGTTGATTTTAATACTACTTTGTCATGAAGTTATTACCCTTTTCTTAAAAGATCGAGATGTGTAACAATTATGTTTATAACTCTTAAATTCAGTCCTTATCTATGCGATATAGAATTAATGGACTATACATACTCTTTATTAAAACACTTATCATGACATTATGGTATCATTAAAAGTTAACTAAAAATAACACAATTCAAAGGTACACCCCACTCAGATTAAATAATTCTCCCTGTGGATGAAGGAATTAGAAAATTTAACTGTTGTAGCCCTTTAAAGTTTTTATAGGAATTCTAAATTAATGCTTCACATATTAATTCTTTTTATCAAAGAATTATATAAAGAAGTTAGAAGCCTCAATCATTGAAACTCCTTTCCGTGTGCTTAGAAGGCTCAAGAGAATTGGAAGATGTAGAGTGAAACTCACTCGGAACAAACATAAGATATGCACAGTGCATAACTGTCTCATAAAAGATTATTTTCACTAGAGATGACCCAATACAAATGCAGTACACAACACAGGTTCTCAAAATTTTTTCTAATAAAAAAATAAAAGAATGACGATTGTGCCAATGAGCTTAAGGCTCAGATTAACAACAGATACACTTACCATATAAGAAGTGATACATTGCTATAGTCCTCCCAAGTTACATTACCATCGATCTGCAGTCATAAAATGAACTAATAGTAACTAACTTGCTCTTTGGCACTATACATTACAAGTGTAATATCTAAAACTGCTTCCCTTCATCCTCGTTCATTATGCGGTTACGGAAATCTCTAACCATGAGAGGCAACCCCTCTCTTAATGGAACTTTGGGTTCCCAGTTCAACAGTTCCTTTGCTTTGCTAATATTTGATTTTCTTTTATGCGGGTCGTCAGCTGTATTTGGCTTGAATTCTATGGTTGCACTCGAATCGATTGTTTCTTTCACAACCTAAGAATTCCTTTTAGGATGTCAGCATAAGTCAAAAACTACCCAAATGTGCGTGCAGGTAAATAAGTGGCTTGATAGCATTTTATTTGCACTTGAAAGGAACCAAAAAGACATACCTCAGCCAGCTCTAGCATAGTGAATTCCCCTGGGTTGCCAAGGTTAAAGGGTCCCACATGCTCACCTTCCATTAATGCCACCAATCCATCTACCTGTTATTGAAACATTTGTCATATCCTACCAACTTACTGTTTCAAACGCAGATAGTGCCACATCAACCTCAAACATTCCAAACATGAAAACACTTGCAGGGTTATTCACAAAAGGTCATTTGTTATTCTCCGTATTGAACTAACATCTGTAGATTTTCTTATTATTGGTAAGATAGACATCACAGCTGTGTTTCCATCATTCCATGTCAATTCACAGTGACATGAGGTCTCAAAGAATAACCCTTAAGTGACTTGTATACCCTTGTGAGAGCCATGAAATAACAAGGCAGACAGCAAGACTACACAGCTTGATGAAAAGCCTGACCCCTTTGTTATATATGACTGATGATGCACTAGCTATATTGTACTATTTTAAATCCCTATTAACATCTTAATCTCTACCAACATGATGAACTCGTCGCAAGCTATCAAATAATAAATTCCTAACTATCCAAAATATGCAGTAACGGTGAGATAGGGTCGAACCACAGAGAGTCAGGATACAAAAGTTATTTTAAATTTGGTAAGAAAGAGAAGATAAAATTCCCTGAATAGATGAAATCAAGACAAACTAAGATGCAAAAGACACAAACAGAGAGACAAACACAAAACAAATTTAAAAAAGATGAATAATCATAGTAAAGAAGTGGATTGGAGATATCTTTAGGATGTCGAGATGATCATTGATCCTAGAATCTAAATAAGAGCTACTCCAGTCATGGTGATAGCTTATAAGATCAAATAAACTCTCAAGCCTACAGTTCCTCTAAACTAGACAAATCTAACAAACTTTAGAAATGTCCCTATTCCCATCTATATATAACCTAGGACAAGCTCTCTAGATTTAATAATTAAGACGCTTTAGGTATTAAGGAACGACTAACTTAGGCCACTAACTCACAAGCTCGAAAAGTGTAACCTAAAGGTATGGAACCCTAGGTTAGTTGATTAAGTATCTTGACAAATAAACCAGCCGATTGCTACTTTTGGGAATTGCTATGGACTATTATGTATTGCACGCTCAACCCTAGCTTTTAGATTAAGAAATTACCTAAAGGGTGATCAAGCTTAGAGATAACTCCTAATTCATGACATGAAACCTAAGTCTTAAACTAACCTAGACAAATAAGCATCTAATTAAGCATAAATTTAACATCATTCTCACAGTTTTCATCATTTCATCCTTTTAATATCTCTAAACCCCTAAGAGAACTAGCCACACATGATTAAGCTACCTAAAATAAAGATTAAATGAATATAAATCATACTTAATTAATGAAAACAAAAGTTGGAAAATTTAAAACACTTATTGACAAACACAATTGAACACTTAAACTAACATAAACTTAAGTTAACTAAGGAATTAATTGATTAGCTAAAATCTAATTCAACAAAGTTCAAATTAATATTTGAACCAAAAATTCCAGAACCTATTACTTGAACAAAAACTAAAATTACTTGAATTAAAACCTAAAAACAAGCACCAATTGTTAGTTACCAAGCATCAATGAACTAAGGACACTATGAATAAAAAAATATTCATGGAATAACACTTCATCCAAGTTGAATTTTAATCAAAATAAATATAAAAAATATTAAACTCTAAAGCTTAAACAAGAAAGATAAAAGCTGAAAAATTAATAACTAATCTAAGTAATCAAATTGAACACTTTATCTGATGAAAACTTAAGTTACTTCAACTAATAAAAAATTATCTAGAACTTAATTAACTAAGACTTAATTTAGCATTTTAAATAAAAATTCCAAATTTAAAAATTAAACAAAAACTGACTTAAGAACAAGCATAGAAATTAACTACTAAACATATATGAATCAAGCATTCTATGACTATTTGAAACTCCATGAAAATAAAATAACTTAATACTTGATCAAAATAAATATGAAATTATAAATTCAAGACTTAAATAATAGGAATAAAGTTTGGACATAAAATCAAAGCATGAACTTAGGCAATGAAAAACATAAGATTTGGCCAAGGCAAACTAATGCATTTGGCCATGGAAAGACAATGACAAAACCTAGGATAAATCACCAACATTCAGTCAACATTAATGGAAAACAATTAAGATGAAAACAACATATTAATCTATGGTAAAAGGCAGAACTTAAAATGACAAAATGAAGATAAAAGCAAGGTAGGTTTCAATGGATGTGCAGCCGTAATGTTGGACTTGGATGAAGACTCCTTGGATTCGGCTCCACCATCTCCACCATGAAGCAATTAACCATGAAGCTTGAAGCTATATGTCTCTAGGAATGCTTGTTTGCCAAGGATTTGGAAGAGGACAAAAGTAACCCACCAAAGTTGAAGTCTCCTCTCTGAAACTCACCTAGGTCTCACGATCTCCCTCACCTTTGTCTAGCTGTCCACACCAACTCTCCTCCACTCTTTCTTGTTATTTTTCCTTTTATTTTGTGCAACAGCCAAACACTTGTGTCCCACATGTCTTCTCTCAATTATCTAGGTCTTTTGTTAATTAACACCCACATGCACATCTCTTTTTGGTGTTTGTACAATTAGATGGGCCATTAACACACGTACACTTGTTTTCATTCCTAGTTTCCGTATTCTTCTTAAGTCTTATGCTATTTTGGAGAGTTTGAAATGTAAGACCAACTTTTGCTCTTAATTCAATTGTAAGACTACTCTTCAATGCTTCGAATCACTTTTAATCTTCTTCTTTCCTATATAAATTTGTGTCTAATAATTAAATCTGCATCAAAACATAATATAAACACAAAATAAACATTTAGGAACTAAAATATAGTTGAATTCATATTGAAATACATATGAAAATATCATATAATTCAGCCTATTAGTGATGTAGACCACTGTTGATGGTCGAATTTTGACTTCTTCACCTTGTGTCTATTCATTTTCAATGATAGGTTGATAATCGTTCACCTTGGGGTTGCCAGACCCACGTTGATGGTCCATATTTGAGTCAATTCTTGATCTTTTTGCATATATTCTAAAATTTTGATCAACATCCTGCAAATTAAACATAACATAAAAATAAACCATTTAAACATATAATTGGCTATAATTCATTAAATAATCAACAAAAATGCAATCAATTTAACCTTTAATAGTGACGAGTAGTGAAACCTCATTTTTAGGCCTCTTTAGGGTGTAGAGCGCGTTGATGATGTAGATATACTTGTGCCAGCGCGTATATCAATGCCTGAGGAAGCATCGCTGAGGCTTCCTCTGAAGCCACCCCTATTTTTCATCGTCTTATACCTACACCAGATGCTCCTACTTTTGTGCCACCATCATCTTCTGATGACCCTATGTTTCTTTTCTTGGAAAAGCATATGTTTAGGGTTGAGTCTACTTTGGTTTCCATCTAGACCTAGGTTACTAATGTTTATGAGAGGATTGATATAGTTTAGAGCTAGATTCTTGTTCTATAGGATTATATATGTGCTCATCCTCCACCTTTGAGCTAGATGTTGTTAGGATTATTCGTCTTTTTATTCATTGTTCATTGATAGTGCTTTGGTGCTTTTGTTTTTGTTTCTTTTAGATGTATTCTTTTTTTGGTACTTCTTTAATGTATTTTGGATTTGAATGTATATGCTCCCTTTTTGTTCTGTGATAGTATATATCTATACGTGGAGCATTCTTTTTATGCATATTACATTTGTGCTTTCATGTTTTATTTATCATTTGCAGTTACTGTTGTCAATGATTGCATTGCAATATTCACTTCAATGGGTCATCAAGTGATTTTATCATTCAGGTGCTTTTTGTTCCTTTTCTCCCATATTTTGTTTTTCTTGTTGGTTTTGTGAACAATGGGGACCAATGTTCAATTTAACAATAAGGCTGGAATATCATGATTTCACACTTGCTTTACTTATCCTATAATATTTCATTTTATCATCTTCTTCAAATTAATCTATAATTTATGGAAAAAAATTGATTTTGATTCATATTATTGAACATTTTTTGTTTGATTTCAATTATTTTTTACAAAATTAAGATGATATGTTTTTTATTATGACAATTAATGATTAATTGATTTTAAATTGCTTCATGATTTGGATAATGAATTCATTATGATCATTAAAATATTCCATTTGTAAAATGTATATTTCTAAGCAAATTGTTGCATATTTTAAACATTTCCATCATCTCATTTAAAATTAGCTTCAAAATCATGAAAAAATGAAAAAAAATTAAAAAGAAAAGTAAAAAATTGCTTAAAAAGTAAAAAAGGAGCAAGTTTCATTCACTTTGTGGCTTCGAACCAATTAGTCAAAGTTTAAGAGTGGTGTTAGTAACCACTTGATGCTAGGTGATTCAATTGAATAATCAGGGATATTTACGACAAAATGTTCATCTTCGCTTTAGAAGATTGAATAACTTCTCAACCAAGCTAAGCTTAAATTATTGTTTATATTTTAGTGCTTAGATGAATAAAGGATGTGAATTTGTTTAAAATGGTGATATTCTTTACTTGGTTTAGATTCATTTTACATTTTAAGTGAATTTTATGACTTAGGTTACATTTAAAGGAGAATAAAGTGATTTTAATTTCATTTGTGACTTTATTCAATTAATTAATTTTATAACCTCTTAGTTAGTCATATTGATTGAAGGATTAAGGAATTCTTTTCAATGGTGTTGTTGATTAATTGAAATCATTTTTCCTATGATTATATGTTATTTTGAAATTGATGATTGATTGATTTGCTTGAGCACAAGAAAATATTTAAGTGTGGGATTAATGATAAAAGTTTATTTCATAATGATTTTTATGATATTTTGATGTTAATTCGCCCCTATTTTAATGCTTGGATGTTTGATTTATGTTCTAAATTGTTTAATTTGCATATTACACCTCAATTGAAGTGAAAATAAAGTAAAATATAAATATTGGAGTAACAATAATAGTAAAATGGTGGTCTAAAAGCAACTCGCATTTAATTTAGACAAACCACGTTTAAGGCCATTTTAGGACCTAAACTATGGGGGTATAATGACGTTGTTTAGGTCTATTGAATGTGTTATTTAAGTACCTATCGTAATATTTCTAGCTAGATCTCCTCCTCTTATTGGCTACAACCTGTGTAACTTACCACCAACTTGCTCCAGACATATATGGTAAGCCATTAAAGGCAAAAACAAGAGAAGATATATAGAAAACAGTTCTGTCAAGACAACGGCACCCTGTTCGAGAGACAACGGCGCCGTTGTGATGAAGAACAGACCG
>JAOXYD010125224.1:0-11109 GCA_028565735.1 Pinacopodium congolense | reverse complement strand
ACTCAGACTATTTTTTCACTTTAAGAGATTGGGCAAAGGCGTTGTACAACTGGCTAGGTTTAGAACAGATTACTACGTATGAGTTAATAGTCCAAGCCTTCATTGCCAAGTACTTCCACTTGACAAAGAAAATGAATATCATCAAGGAAAATATAAATTTTCAATAAGGTGATAGGGAGTCATTATATGAATCTTACGAGAAGTTTAAAGGGTTATATAAAAGTTTCCCACATCATAACCTTTCAAGATAGTTCCTTTTGGAAACATTTTATAATAGTGTAAATTAGAATATTAGAGGAACCATAGATGCAATAGCTGGAGGTTTTTTGATGAGAAAAACTATTGAGATAGCTCATGATCTTTTGGAGGAGTGGGCGACCAATAGTTGTATATGGTCCAGTGAGAGAAGTAGACAAGGGCCAAAGGAGCACAAAGGGATGATACTAGTTGACTCAGTGACAACTTTGCAAGCACAAATCACAACCCTCACTAGACAGGTGAACAATATGTAAGGAACTTCTTCTTCTACTACCAAAGTCATGCACTTTCAACGTCAACTTTATGGGTAAAACAACCATGGCACTGTAAAATGTTTCTTGATGGGAGCTAGTGGGACTGAATAGTTAAACTATGTTGCCTAACCACAACGAGTTAACAACCTATACTCCAATACTTATAATCTGGGTTGGAAGAACCACCTAAACTTTTCTTGGAGTACTAATAATGCAGGAGCAAAAGCAAGACCTCAAGGACCTCATAGATTCCAACAAGATAGCTTTGGGTCATTAGAGAGAAAGATAGACAAGATGATGGATGTTATAGGTACCAAATTTGCAAGCCAGGAGGTAAAGTTCGACCAAAATTTGAAGAATCATGCTTCATCCATCCATAACATTGAGGTACAAGTAGGTAAACTAGCTAACGCTTTATCTTCTAAGAATGCAGGTAGCCTATAAGTACCTCCAAAGCAAATACAAATGAACAAATCAAAGCAATCACACTAAGAAGTGGCAAGCAAATGGAAAAGCCAAGTGTGCAAAAGGATAGCCAAATAAAGGAGAAAGGTAAGGAGGTAGAGCAGGAGAAAGAAGATGAGAAGCCATATGTGCTAGCACCACTCTACAAACCTAAGATTCTATATCTAAAAAGGGGAGACAACATCAGGTAGATGCTCAATTCCCCAAGTTTTTGGAGAAATTGAAGAAGCTTCAAATCAATCTATCCTTGGTGAAGGCATTAGAGTATATTCCTAAGCACTTGAAGTTACTTACAGATATATTCAAACATAAATACACTTGGGAGGACAACCAGACGGTGACCTTGATAGAGAATTGTAGTTCACTCATTTCAAGCAACATGCCTTAAAAAATACAAGATCCAGGGAGTTTTTCTATTCCAAGTATTAATGGCAATTTAGAATTTTCTAAATGCTTATGTGATCTAAGTGCAAGTATTAACTCGATACCTTTGTCTACTTTCAGAAAATTTAGGCTAGGAGATGTCAACCAAACATCCATGCTTATTCAGCTCTTGGATCAATTCATCCAGAGGCCATTTAGGGTAGTCGGAGACATTCTAGTAAAATTAGATAAATTTATAATTCCGATTGATTTTTTAGTATTAGATTTTAAAGAAGATAAGAACCACCCATTGATTTTGGGTAGGTCCCTTCATGAATAATGGTAGGGCATTAGTTTATGTGCAGGAAGGGAAGTTAGTTTTGAGAATTGGTGATGAGAAGGTTGAATTTAAAATGACAAAATCTTTAAAGAAACCAATGGACAGTAATTTTTGTATAAAGATTGACATTGTAGATGATTATATTAATGAATTGAATAGAAAGATAATGAAATGAGGGAAGTTCAAAGAGATGAGAGTGTGGATGAAGAAAATTTGTTTGAGGGGGTGGAAAACAAAAATTTAGATAGGACAGATGCATCTATACCACCCTTTGTTGTGAAACCACCTGTACTAGAGTTGAAACCCTTACTTTTCTATCTTAAATACACATTTTCAGGTGAGGGTCACATGCTGCCCATTATTATTTTTACCAATTAGATTTAGAGTAAGAATAGAAAGTGGTAAAGACCACCAAGAAAAGAATGAGGTCTATGGATTTGCAGATTTTTGATATCAGCGGTATTCGCCCAAATTTAGTTATGCATAGAATTTACCTTGAGGACGGGTGTAAGAAGGTGAGAGACAGATAAATGAGATTGAACCTGAATATGCAACAAGTAGTGACAAAAGAGGTCGTAAAGCTTTTGGATCATTTACCCTATTTCGGATAGTAAGTGGGTGAGTCCGGATCAATGTGTACCCAAGAAGGAAGGCATGACAGTGATAGAAATGACGAAGGAGAGAAAATTTCAACCAAGACTATCATCAGTTAGAGAGTATGCATAGATTACAGGAAGTTGAATTTGGATACCAATAATGACCATTTTCCCTACCTTTTGTAGACAAAATGATTGAGCGAGTAGCAGAACATGCTTTATATAGTTTTCTAAACAGGTACTCAGGTTATAACCAAGTTTTCATTTACACAAAAGACCAAGAAAAGATTACTTTTACTTATCCTTATGTAACTTTTGCATAAAGAATGATGACATTTGGTCTTTGTAATTCAGCATTCACTTTTTAGAGGTGTATGATGGCAATCTTTATGGACATAAACAAGGATATTATAGAGGTAGTTATGGAGGATTTTTTCTAGGTTTAGGGATTCTTTTGACAATTATTTGTTTAATTTGGATAGAGTTCTCTACAGATGTGAATAATCTCACTTGGTGCTTAAATTGGGAGAAGTGTAACTTCATGGTACAAGAAAGGGTTTTCTTGGATCATAAAATATGACTTGAAGGGATTGAAGTAGATAGAGCTAAAACTGAAGTCATTGTTAAACTCCCACCTGTAATAAATGTGAAGGGCATGCAAGCATTTCTCGGCCACTCTAGGTTTTATCAAGGAATTTTTTAGCATTTCTAAACCCTTGACTAAGCTATTGATTAAAGATGTGCATTTTAACTTTAATTGTGATTGTCTTTCTAATTTTAATAGGTTGAAAAAGGAACTTGTTTCACCACCTATATTAGCTCCCCCAGATTAGACATGACTATTTGAGATCATGTGTAGTGCCTGTGCTAATGCAATTGAATGTATGATTGGACAAAGGAAGGGAAAGAAGTTACATGGCATCTACTAAGTGAGTAAAACCTTAGTGGGGACTCAACTAAACTACACCACATCTGAAAAACAATTGCTTGCAGTGGTATTTGTTTGCGAAAAATTTTATACTTATTTATTAGGCTCGAAGGTTATTGTTTTGATAGATCATGTAGTACTTCGATATCTTTTTGCCAAAAAGGAGGCCAAGCCATGACTAATCCAGGGGTGCTCTTACTCCAAGAGTTTGATATTGAGATCAAGGAGTAGAAAGGAGTAGAAAATTTAGTGGTTGATCACTTGACAAGAAATGAAAAAAGCGATTGTCTATAGGAAGGAAATATAAAGGAGATAAGCCTATACTATATAAGATTTGTGATGATGAATTAATTCACAGGTGTGTCCCTGAAGCTGAGACACTAGAAGTGTTAACCAACTGTCATAGCTCATCTTATATAGGGCATTATGGAGCAAACAAAACTGCAACTCGAGTACTTGAATGTGGTTTTTATTGGCTGAGTTTGTTCAAGGATGCTAGAAAATTTGTCCTACCTTGTGATAGGTGTCAAAAAGTGTGGAATATATTTAAAAGAGATGAGATGCTGCTCTTAAAAATACTTGAAGTTGAAATTTTTTATATTTTGGGGATAGACTTCATTGGACCTTTTACATCCTCATTAGGTAATTCTTATAGCTTGGTTGGGGTGGATTATGTTTCTAAATGGGTTGAGGTCATAGCTACTCTAAAAAATGAAGAGAAGGTAGTCCAAAATTTTATCAAGAAGATATTCAATAGATTTGGAGTACCTAGAGAAATTATAAGTGTTGGTCGAGCTCATTTTTACAATAAATCTTTCAATGCACTTCTAAAATGATATGGAGTTCATCACAGAGTAGCTACCACCTATCACCCTCAAACAAGTGTTCAAGTTGAAATAGTAAATAGGGAGTTGAAAAAAATTCTAGAAAAAGTAGTGAACAACTCAAGGAAGGATTGGGTGCTTAAGTTAGATGATGCATTATGGCTATACCAGACAACTTTTAAGACTCCTATAAGTACAACTCCTTACCAACTTATTTTTGGTAAAGCATGTCATTTAACTTTTAAATTAGAACATGGGGCCTATTGGGAAATGAAAAATTTAATTCGAATTGGAAAATAGCAAATGAAAGAGACTTCTGCAACTTGATAAATTAGAGGAATTAAGGTTTAATGCATATGAGATTTCGAAGTTGTATAAGGAAAGCGTTAAGAAATGACATGATGCGCATATTAGGAAGAAGGAATTCTAATTTGGGGATTTAGTACTACTCATTAATTCCAGACTATGATTATTTTCGGGAAGGTTGAAATTTAGATGGAGTGGTCCTTTTAAAATTGTTAAAGTATTCGATCATGGAGCTGTGGAACTAAAAAATGAGTAGAAGGAATCATTTAAAGTTAATGGTCAATGATGCAAGCATTATTTCGGAGGCACAATTCCATGTGAAAGGGAAGTTGTTTCTCTTCTTTCTTTAACTTATCCATGAAAATTTTAGGAATAGTCAAGTTAATGACTATATATTAGAATGTTTGGGTTCTATCTATTTTTTAGTTTTAATTTTTTTAGTGTGCTGACTTTTTTTGAAAAAAAAAGGGAAAAATCGGAAGCATAGGAGGTGGAGGTGAGAGAGTATACGGGAGGAGGAGAAAGCGAGAGCCAGGTTTGTGGCCACCAGAACAAATTCAATCTAGAGACAAATTTGACATGAGCATGGTATTTGTTAATGAGTATGGTTCGTGACAATAAATAAAATTTTAAAAAATAATAATTAAATTATATATATATATCTATAAAGTTGCCATATGCGTGGCAAGGTTGAACCACAGATGTCACTCGTTGTGGGTTTAAACCCACACTCCCCCCTTCCCCTGCATAAATTAGTTTCTCTCATTTTCACTCAACTTCCTCTCTCAAAGCCCTCAAACGCTCTCCCTTCTCTTTAAACTCTCCAGGTTTGTTCTCTTTATTTTATTTTATTGTTTACTTATTTAGTTGTTTTGTTTATTTATATTTTAATTTTTAGTATTATTTTTCTCATTTTATTTCCATTTACTTCATTTATTTTTTTATTTTTATATTATATTTTTTTCTTTTATTTTTTTTTTAATTTAGGTTGTGTCGATGTTGTTTCTGCAGGTCTTTTTCATCAATTGATACAAAAATAAAATGTCCATGTATGGTTACAAGTGAAACGCTTCAATCATATGCTTTTGGTAAAGGTCTTTCTAATATAAATCTAAGGTATAACGCCACATTTAGTGTTTTCCATGCTGTCGAAGGCGAGTGATTTCAAATTTTGAACTCTAAAAAATTAATGCCTCTTAGATTTGTCCAATTTCATATATTAAACCAGTTAGTATTAATTAAAAAAATAAAATCATTAGCTAAAGTAATTGGTTGGGATAGATTTGTTCGCTTTGATTTTTCAGCTTATTGGAAAGTAATTTTAGAATTTTTCTGCACCCTGCAATATGATGACACTAGTTTAGATGTGTTTTGGTTTCGATTACTTGATCATCCTTACAAATTAGATTATGCAGTTATGCATCAAATTTTAAATTTTTTAATCACCAAAGTACTTGAACAATAAGATGATTTTAAAGTGAATGCATATTGGCAAACTCTTATAGGAGAGCCAACTTTTAATTCCAAAAATGCACTGAATTCCTTAATTAGAAGTCCAGAACATTTATTGTTAGATAAGTTTATATGTTTAATAGTTTTTAACAAATCAGAAGCCAATAAAAGTTTTACACAAGAACTCTTCTATCTTTGGTGTATGGAGCATAAAAAAAAATCAATAATCTATATAGAATATTTAGCTCCACTTTGAATCTTCTAACCAAACCAAGTAGTTATGTTGGCATGAGTTTTATTGTTACTGCACTTGCACAACATTATAATGTTAATATAGAAGAATATCCTAGCAAAGCACCCGTTTGGTTTTATATTGAGCACTTGAAGCGATTAGAGATTTTGGAGCCCCATCCCATGAGGCTCCGTGATCCCCTTTCTAGAACAACTATTCCTAATAGGAGAATCAAGACAGTACAACATTCGCCACTGATATCTCAGACTACTTCAATTTATGAATCTATCCCTTTATATCCATTTACAGATGATGAAGAACAGAAACAAACACTAACCACGATGAACATGAATATCCAAATTTTTCTTCAAAGTAATCAATGACTAGAGGGTCCAGTAGCCAACATCGAATCACAAATCCAACAAGTTTCCATCCATTAGCACTCTCAAAATTGGAAGCTCAAGAAATATTTTCATCTTCAAAACCTCTCTGTGTCAACTCCACTACCATCTACACCAGCATCTCCAAAAGCTTTCTTATCCTTTATCTTGTGCAATGTTTTTACTTGTTGCATATTATAGTGTATTCATTGTTTTCTTTCTTTGTTTTGTGTTGTTTTCACTATGATGGTTTCTTTTCCATATTGAGGACAATGTTTTGTCTAAGTATGGGTAGGTGACATTTGCTCTTTTGATAATTATTTTTGTTGTTATAGTCATTGTTTGCATCATGATAGTTAGGATGCATGTTTTAGGCACTTTAGTAAACTGTTTTGTATTGTTCTGTGTTAGCAATAGAACACATTTAAATCCTTTTGATTTATGTTGTCATAAGATTCTATCGTGTTAGTTGTAATGAGGTTGAATGCATTTCTTGACTCGAATTAGGCTACTTGAGTAGAGAGCGCACCATGTGGTGTGATGAAAGTAGTTGGTTGCATAATCTTACTCAAAATTTGACACTTGAGCAATGAGGTAATGTATAGATGCATAATGAATTTTCGTTTGAGCCTATGTTAGGATTGAGCCTATGTGATTTCGTCTATAGTCATTTCAATTCTTTGTATGTGTGATAATTTCGTAGTTTATTACCTTTAAAACTTGCTTTGAATCGGTTTGACTCTACTGGATGTATGCTTAATAGAAACGATGAGGGAGTTTTGTGCTAACGCCTAGCTTAAATGACCTACCCTTTTATTATCCCTTGCTAGCCCCCTTGAGCCTTTGACACTTTGTTTATTGAAAACACCCCATTTGAAAACAACAAGCCCCATTAGCTTGCCCAATCACAAGTTTAATAGAGTACTAAGTGATGCATTAATTTGGGATTTTTTACCACAAATTTTTTGTTTTCGAAGATGCTTTAAGCAGTTGTTAATACTTTTAATCTTACATCATATTACAATTAACTACTATTTTGTTTATTTTTTCTTTATTATTGTTAAAAAAGTGAAAAGAAAAAGGAATGATAGTTTTAGTAGTATAAATAAGTGTGGAGTATTTAGTAGTCAGTAGTCAGTAGTATTTATATTTGCGTATCATAGAAATCCATTTTGTTATCCCTTTCTACATTTGATACTTTATGAATGCTTGTGATAAACCTTGTTCTCCTTTTTGAAACATTGTAACCCTAATCCCATTACAACACGAAATAAAGTTCTTTTGATCTATCTTACCATGTAATCACTATGGATGACGTTTGATGTATTACCTATGATAGTATGGTTTCCTATAGGAAGTTTGAGCGAAACCCTACCTATCAAAAACTTAAGAGAAATTAATGAAAACTGTGAGGAATATTCATAAGTTGAGTTTTCTCATGTTCATTAATGAAAAGAAGTCATCATGTGTGTAGTAGCTTGACAATTGAGTTGGCCAAAATTTGAGGGATTGCATGCTTTAATCTTTGGGAAAATGAAGTGATAAAATCGAATCATTGTTTGTTACTGTTGCTTAAGGACAAGCAAAGATTTATGTGTGGGGAAGTTGATAGTTATGTTTTAGCACAAGTTTATCTAAAGTTTTGTCTTTTATTCATAAATATTTTCAATGTTTAAAAACTCATTTGTGTGTATTTTTAATTAATTAGTATCACAATTATCTTTTAGTACTTCCTTATTGTGTTATTTGTTTTTGTTTAGGTAACTTGTTGTTTATTGTTATTATTTTACGCGGAATAACAGAAAAGGATAAGTGGAGTGGAAGAGGAGAAGAGCAAGATAGTGGCTAAAAAGCCACGTTCATGGTAACATATGCAACAGACATGGCCTTGAATAGCCACGTCCGTGGCAAACAAAGGCCACAGTTGTGGCCTATCTTGGGCTTTTTAGATATTCTAATTACGATGCCATCAGCAAGAAAAAAAAACATAAAGAAACATACAGAGTAAGGAGAAAGATTTTAAAGAGTTTTCTGAGACACAGGACGACTTAGGGTTTTTGATAAGTGTGTTTTCGTACTATGTTTTTGGGTTGTTTTTAGGTGTTTTAAGTATGGTTTGTGTGGTTGAAACTTAGTTAGTGTAGAATTTTGCATCTCTTTTCATTATCTTTTATGTGTTTGATTGTTTTTGGTATTGTTTATGGATTAAGGGAAAAATATGAACTTATTTGAAGGATGGGAAAATGCATTTTGATTTTGAAATTGTAGGTAACGAATGAGACCTGAAATCAGTATTAGTTTTCGTACTGCAATTTTGGTGATGTATTGGATGCCCCTATAAAGTTCGGATTGCAATGGAAATTTATAGAGAGCTATAAAAACATGTGATAAACCCACATATCAAATTTTAGGTCCAAAGGAGGTTTATGAGCGAAGATATAGTGAAAATACCAAGCAAAGGTCAAAGCTGAAAACATCTGATTTACTAGGGTGACGTGGCAAAACGTGTAAGGAAGTGTTTTATGAGTTTTGGGGATTAAAAGGTGGTGGGACTTAACCTAGCAGTAGTATTATTATCCTAGGGGAGATAAAAGATAGAAAATAAGATTTTTTCCGAGAGAAGAAAGGTGGAGAACTCAATTTTGGAGAGCAAACTCAAGATTCAACAAGTTCTACCCTGATTTTCCTAAAAAGGAGGCTTCAACTTGCATCCTTAATTATTTCTTTTCCTTTGCCTTCTTTTTGATGTTTAATCTAAATAGTATTTGTTTGAATATGATTATGGATTGTTAAATATAGTTTATGGATTTTTCTTGAATTGTTTATCTAGCTTTATGCTTATTGATTTAGTCTATAGTTGTTTGTATTGATTGTTGAGCGTATAATAACTTTGAATCGAAAGATTGTTTTGATTTATTTGAGTTAAGGTGCCCAACTAGAGTTGGTAACTTAACGGACCTACAATTAATAGATTAGTAAGTGGTTGAAGAGAGATCTTAACTATTTTATTAATTACCTATGAGATTGCTTCACATCTATTTGAGTATTTAGGAAAGATTTTGTAGATTGACAGATTGCAAGACTAATTCTATCTTATCTTAATTAGGGACAATTAGTTACACCGTAAGAATAAGTAATGAAACATAAGGAAATCTTGGGTCAAATATAATTAAATCGATAAGATAAAGAAGGATAAATAAGAATAGAACAACCTCGAAGTCTCTACTATTGAGTATCTTTTTTTTTACTCTTTTTTACGATTATTTACATTCAAGTTTTATTAGTTTAAGTTTAATTTTCAGTCCCTATCATCTTATCTTACCTTAAACAAAGTGAAGTTCAAATTTTTAGGTATCTAGATTCAATCCTCGAGGGATCAATATCAATTATACTATAAGTTATGATCTGTATACTTGCAGTGTAGTTAAAATTGTCAAATAAGTTTTCTAAGCACAACTTGTTATGTGCTTAAAAAAGGCCTTGCATATCGAGAGATCCCAATGTTAATTATGAATTGTTTAACTAGTGACAAATAATTGCACCATGAGAAAGGGAAACTAAAACATTAGGAAGTCTTCGGCCAAACATTAATTGAATCAATCAAACATGAGGAAACAAATAGGGATAACAACAATTCCTAGTCTTTAATCTTGATATTTTCCAAGTTTCAGTCTACAGTTTCAATTTCAGTTAGTTGTAAATTTCGCCTTTAATTTATTCCTTATTAATCTTAGTTCTTGAATATATTTGTTAAACAAAGTGTAATCTAAATTAAGAGGTTGACTAAATTCAATCCTTGTGGGATGATATCTGCTTATATTATAATTTTGCTATTCGTATACTTGCGATATAGCATAAAATAAGTTTATTTTTTACTCAACACCTGTGCAAATATTATGTGTGTCCTTGAAGACAAAATGTCGAAAGTTTTGACTCAATGCCACAACTCACTACATGAAGGAGAATATGGGAAAAATAAGAAAACATGTCATATCTTAAAATGTAGATTTTATTAACCAAACTTGTTCAAAGATGCTCTAAATTTTATGTTACGATATGATAGGTGCCAAAGAGTGCTGAACATTTTAAAAAGGGATGAGATGCCACTCTCAAATTTTATGGAAGTGGAAGAAATCAATCAATGGGGATTGGATTTCATGGGACCCTTCCCATCCTCCTTAGGTAACCCTTACATACTGGTTAGAGTTAATTATGTTCCAGGTGGGTTAAGGCCATAATTACTCAAGCAAATGAGGGAATATTAGTTCAACAGTTCAACCCGAAGATATTCACTACATTTGGGTTGCTAGAGCCATTATAAGTGATAAAGGTAGAGACTTTTTTAACAAACCCTTTGAAACTTTATTGAAAATATAGAACATTCACCATAGAGTGGCAGTTCTATACCATCTATAAACTAGTGACTAAGTAGAGGTAGTGAATAGGGAGTTAAAGAAAATTTTGGAGTAGTTGGCGAGTAATTCAAGAAAAGATTGGGAGTTGAAGTTAGATGATGCCTTATGGGCTTGATGGACAACTAACAAGACCCTATAGGTATATGTTGCGTTGGTTAGGTGACTTAAAATTTAACGGATGTTCAAAATGATTTTTACTTTGAAACCAACGTACTTTTTAGGCAAGTGCACCTATCACAAAAGTAATAAAGCGGAGTAAAATTTAAGCTCCGAGTGTCGAACCCACAGGGAATTGT
>JAOXYD010125223.1:0-24849 GCA_028565735.1 Pinacopodium congolense | reverse complement strand
GAAACGAAAGAATGCTTTATGATTCAGTTAGCTATTATGCATGTGTTATTAGATTCCGCTGCGCAGTTGCATGTGAATTGAATATACATGTTTAACAACTTGGTAAATGCTTCCTCAATTGGTTATTAAAATTGATAAAGATCGTGTGAGCGCGAGAATTCAGTGAGTAACGCCTTGGTATTTCTTCCAGGGGGTATTAGGGCGTTACAGGAGTGGCTAACACCTAAGAGTGTGTAAAACCTAAGAGTGTAAGTGATGTTAGGGGCTTTCATGGATTAGCTAGTTTTTATAGGAGATTTGTAAGGGTTTTTAGTATCTTAGTCACACCTTTAGCTGAATTACTTAAACAGAATGTTGGATTTAAGTGGACTAGCGAACAAGAAAAGGCATTTGCCTTGATTAAGGAGAAATTAACTAATGCATCTTTACTTGTTTTTCCTAATTTTACTAAATCTTTTGAAGTTGAGTGTGATGCTTTAGGAATAAGTATTGGAGCTGTCCTAATGCAAAAAAGGAGGACAATAACTTATTTTAGTGAAAAGCTAAGTGGAGTAGCGTCGAATTATCCCACTTATGATAAGGAGAAGTACACTTTTGTTTAAGTATTGGAGACTTGGTTACATAACCTTTGGCCTAAAGAGTTTATGATTCATATGGATCATAAAAGCTTAAATCATTTAAAGGGGCAACATAAGTTAGATAAACGACATGAAAGGTCGTTGACTTTATTGAAACAGTTCCCTATTTAATCAAATACAAACAAGGTAAAGAAACTGTAATGGTTGATGCATTGTCAAGTAGGTATGCCTTACTTTATACTTTAGATGCAAAAATCATGGGATTTAAATACATTAAGGATTTATATGTTAATGATTATGATTTTGCTAATGTTGCTTGTTAAATATGCTCATATGGGAGGCTTAATAGGGTATTTTGGTATTGCCAAAACTTTAGATATGTTACATGAACATTTATTTTTCCCTATTACAAAATGTGATGTCAAACGATTTTGTGAGAAGTGCATTATATGTAAACAAGCCAAGTCTAAAGTTAAACATCATGGCTTGTATACACTATTACCTATACCTAATCATCTTTGGACTGATATCTCCATGGATTTTGTGATGGATTTACCTAGGTCTAAAAGGGCTAATGATTCTATATATGTGATTATCAATAGGTTTTCTAAGATGGCATATTTCATTCCTTTTTATAAAACTAATGATACATCCCATATTTTTTTTATCTATTTTTCTAGAGGTTGTAAGATTGCATGGGATGCCTAGAAGTATTGTTTCTGATCATGACGCTAAGTTTCTAAGTTATTTTTTGAAAACCTTATGGAATAAGTTAGGAATAAAGCTTTTATTTTATACGACATGTCATCCTTAAACATATGTGCAAATTGAAGTAGTTAATAAGAGTTTGTCCACTTTGTTATGTACTATAATTCAAAATAACTGAAAACATGGAAAGAATGTTTACCATATTTTGAGTTTGCTTATAATAGATGTGTTTATAATGCAACTAAATTCTCACCTTTTGAAATTATGGATGGGTTTAATCCACTAACTATTTCGAATTTATCACCTTTACCTATTAATGAGCATGTAAATTTAGATGGACAAAAGAAGGAAGATTTTGTCAAGCAAATTCACAAGAAAGCAAGGCAAAATGTTAAATGGTAGACTGAGCAATATGTTACTCAAGCTAATAAAGTGAAAAAGCAAGAGTTTTTTTTTTGAACTTGGTGATTAGGTTTGGCTATATATGTATAAGGAGAGATTTATAATTTAAATGCAATTTAAATTGCATCCAAGAGAAGATGGTCCTTTTCAAGTAATTATAAGGATAAAAAATAATGCATAAAAACTAGATTTTCTTGGTGAGTACAGTGTGCATGCTACTTTTAATCTTTCTAATTTATCTCCTTTTGATGTAGTTGATGATTCGAGGACGAATCCTTTTGAGGAGAGAGGGAATGATCAGAATCAAAAGGGTGTTAAAAGCACATTATTGAATTCTTATTTATTCAGTACTAATGGAGGTCCAATCACAAGGGAAAGAGATAAGAAGATTAAAGAAGCTCTAAATGGGCTAATTGAAAGCATATGGGGTAAAAGTGGAATCTCTTATGAAGAATTAAGTTAATCATCAAAGCCTAGAATAATTAACCTAATTCAACAAATGGAGCAATAAAATTTTTTACCTTAAAAGTGCAAGATTGTGACTGAATCTCTTACAGAGGACAATTTTATCTTTCCAACGAATTAAGAATCACGTTATTTAGAGATATATAGCTCAAGGTATGGCTATTGAAAGTTAATTATCTAAGTAAATGCGAGAATAATGTGGCAACTTGATTGTTTGACTTGTTTTTCCTATTTTGGAAGGGATGTCTTGCCAATTCCAAATTGTGTCTTATTCCTTTCATTGTTTTGTATATCTTTATATTTTTTCTTATTCCATATCTGCAAATAAGGAAATCAAGCTTATTATGGAATTTCTTTTATTTTAAGCTAGTTGATTATTTCTAAATCCAAATTATAATTGGATTTCAATTTGGTTTTAGGGTTTTATGCCTTACTTTACAAGAAGGCACATCCTTCACTTGTAAATGATAGGTTTTATCAGCAATAATACTTTATAGAACATTCTCTTTCTTGGTTCTTCATTGAACTTCTTGAACTTATCAAGTTTCAACTTGTGGCATTCATAATTCAGACTTATCACTCACCTTCTCTCCCTATTATAGAGTGTAACATCTACAATCCTTATTATAACTTAGGTTCTTATTTGAATTCATAGACAACGAGCCTAAGTTCCTCTTATAAATATGATTTTCTTAGGTGTTCCTTGGGCAAAGTATCAACTTTAGTTGTTAGGTCTTATTACTATTGGTAAGGTTCAAATCACATGCCCAAACCAAAAATTATAAAGAAAAACTAATTATGAACACAACGTGTTAAGGTTAAGGTTACTAACGTGATCATTCCTCATTCTCAACATGAGCAAAAAAGAGAGAGGAAAGAGATCACTTCTCTTTCTTATGAAAAGACTCCTCTAAAGTAGGGTTTACACCGATACCCATTCACCTTGAATGTTTCCCCTTTTTCATTCTCCATTTCTAAAGCACCATGCTTAAACACTTAGATGAGTTTGAATGGACCACTCTAACAGGACATAATCATACTCGAAAATAATTGAAGTCTTGAGTTAAATAATAACACTAAGTCACCACTCTTGAATTCCTTTGTCTTGATGTGAGCATTGATAGGTCTGTTGCAAACCACCAAATAATAAATTTTACCTAATTAACCTAACTAACTATGTAGTAGGTTGAGTCAAGGGACTTCTAGTTATTACTAATAATGTGAAAAAAGAAAAGAAAATAAAAAAACCCTTGATGCGATAGAAGTTAGATCAAAACAAGATATTATCCAAATTAACAAAGCTAAGAGAACAAAACAAGAAACAAATACAAATATGAAAAGTTGTGTTAAAGATATTATCTAAATTCATGGATTACAATTGATCATCGAAATTCTAAAGATTGTATTATGCCTAAGATGCTAGCTCATAGATACAAACAAGTTCTTGCATCTTAAGTTCCTCCATTTTTAGATAAGTCCCTTATGATAGAAAAATTACCCCTAATCATGTGACAACCTAGAATAACCTCTCTAGATTTAGTGGTGTGATAGCATTAAGAACTAAAGAATGACTAACTAAGGCCATGATCTCATAAGCTAGAATTATATAGCCTTAATAATTGGAATCCTAGGTTAATTGACTATGTTTACCCACAAATTCAATTAGCCTATTGCTACATATGGATTTCGCTAATGACAATTACGGATCAAGAGCTAATGACAATTACGGATCAAGAGCTAAATCAAGAGTTAAATGCCATCAATCCTATCAATAATCCTTAATCCATGACATTTACTCAAAATTCTAACTCAATCCTAGCATAATTATCAATGCTCATTAAAGACTCATTTAATTCTCACAATTTTAACCTATTAATCCATCAAATATCTTCAAATCCAATTAAAACTAAGATAATATAATAAAATAACCAAGAACATAATATGAAATTAACAAGAACAGTAGTAAAAATGCTGAAATCATAAAGACAATAAGAGGATCAAAGTTGGAAAATAAGGAAATCACAATATATGAACATAAAACAAAGGTTTAATAACTATTTAACAAAACCTAAAAGAAATAGAAAAGAAAATAAATGAAAATCACAAAAAATAATAGAAATAACAATAACATAAATTATCTAACACCTAAAACATTAATCTAAGGATAGACCATGAAAAGAGAAGAAAGACAATGGAAAAAAATGAAACCTAAGGAAAACACAAAGTTAATGGAGTTTGCCCAAAAAGGGAGCAAAACTATTGGAAATCCTCTCATCTTATGCTTATATAGGTCTCATTTAAGATCTAGAAAGATTTGGAGAATGAAAAGTCGAGGTTGCCCTTATATTTTGTCATTTCTTGGACGTTAAACGATGGTTATTAAGGACTAAAATGCTATAGTTTGATTGGGCTTATTTAAGTCATAGATTTTGATAGCTGCTACCCCTCTTTGCATTTTCTACTCTAACTCCTTTTACACATATCTGATTACTATGAAATTTGGTATGTAGGCTCCTCACATGATGTTCTTACACTTCTAAAAATTTTAGAACATTCAAAACTCTAAACATGCACCTAATGCATTCCCAAAGTCACCTAAACCAAAACTAATGCTAAACTGAGCTTATCTTGTTTTTTTCTTTGTCCACTCTTTATGGCTTGTCATAAGACCTTCAAATTTGATATGGAACTTCATAAAATGATGCTCTAAGTCTTGAAATTGGTTCCACACCTCTTCTAGTTCTAATTATGCTTCAATTATACTCCAAACATAGTCATTTCAATTTGTTTCTATGTCTTAAGGTCAAATTTGCAAGTAAACTCAAAAGGAACACAAATTAAGTATTTAAACATCAAAATAAGGATAAAATGACATTAAAACACATACAGAAATAGTATAAAATGCATTCCTATCAAGCACCATACCACTTCTTCACTCTTTCCTTATAGAACTTGGCATTCTTATAATCATAAAATTGCATCTCCTCCAATTTATTAAATTGTAATTTAATAAACTCTTCTCACTGATTGCTTTCCAATCTAAGTTTAATGCCTTGATGGATCAATACGCTCTATACTTTAACTCTACGGGTAAGTGACAAGCTTTCTCATAGATAAAATGGAATGGGGTTGTACCTATAAATGTCTTAAACGTAGTCTGATATACCCATAATGCATCATCTAATGTTTGTGTCAAATCTTTCCTTAAAGCACTTATTATCGTCTCCAATGTCTATTTCAACTCTCTATTAACAACCTTTACTTTAACGCTTGTTTTTGGGTGGTAGGGTATAGTAACTTTAGGGTAAACTCTATATCTCTTGAGTATAGCTTCAAAAGGCTTGTTATAAAAATGAGCTCCTCCATCAATTGTAATTGCTCTTCACACTTTGAACCTATTAAATATCCTTTTGATAAAATTTTACACCACTTTACCATTATTGGTTAGAGTTGCCATTACTTCAGCCCATCTAGAAATATCATCCAAATTGTTAGCTTCAATCATACTTCTTCATATATTCTTGCACATCTTTGAAAAATTTAAGCCTAAAGAACCCATATTTTAATACATGAAATGATGTCTTGCATGCTTTATAATGGCTTGAATAAGATGAATTGTGACATTGAGTTAATATCTTAAGCATATCATCTTCTAAAACACACCTATGAATTAATCTATCAACACAAATCTTATATAAAGTAGGTTCATCCTAAAGATAATGAGTGTACTCAAATAAAAAATGCTTCCTTTGTTAATAAGACAAATATGGAGGAAGGATACTACCTGCAATATAATTTGCTATATCAGCAAACCATGGACAAAAAAAAAGATAATTTACCAACATTAAGGATTCATCAAGGAATTTTTCATTGATCTCTTTACGTGGTTGGATCTCCCCTCCTTCTTAATGTGATAAGTGTTCTGCCACTATGTTCTCTACTCCCTTTTATCTCTAATCTAGATATCAATCTCTTGTAGAATTAGTACCCATTGAATAAGCCTCGGCTTTTCATCCTTCTTGGAGAATAAGTACCTCAAGGCTATATGATCTTTATAACCCAAGATGTAGCACCAAAAATTGTCACATACAAACATCACAACTAATAATTCCTTTTCAATAGTGGTATAGTTCAATTGGACTCCAGCCACGGTCTTAATTGTATAGTAAATGACATGTAATTTCTTATCCTTTCTTTGTAATAAAACACATCTTAATGCTTGATCACTAGAATTAGATATAATCTCAAATAGTAGGGACCAGTCTTGTGAAGTTAGTAAGGATGCTAAAATAAGTGTCTACTTTAACCTGTTAAAAGCATTCAAACATTTAGTATCAAAGTAAAAAGATGAATCTTTAATTAATAAATTGGTGAGAGGTCTAGCAATAAGAAAGAAATCCTTAATGAAGCAGCGATAAAATCCAGCATGCCTTTAAAATTCTCTTAAACCCTTGACATTAATTGGTAATGGAAGCTTTTTAATGATTTCTATTTTAGTTCTATCCACTTCTATGTCTTTACATGATATCTTATGTCCCAAGACTATACCTTTCTACACCATGAAATGACATTTTTTTTCAATTAAGGACCAAATGTGATTCTTCACATCTTTAAAGGACTATATCCAGATTTTTCAACCAATGTTCAAAAGTGTCTCCAAAGATCAAAAAGTCATTCATAAACACTTTTATAATGTCTTTGATCATATTAACAAATATAGCCACCATGCACCTTTGAAAAGTGATTGATGCATTGCAAATTACAAAAGGCATCCTTCTATAGGCAAAGGTCCTATAAAGACACATAAATGTGGTCTTCTCTTGATCTTCCAGATATAATAGAAGGCATGTCTAGCAACTCTCTTAATCATTTGATCTATAAAGGGTAAGGGAAAATAATACTTCTCAATCACAACGTTGAGCTTCCTATAATCAATGCAAACCCTCCAATATGTGATTCTTCTAGTGGAAATCAACTCCTATTTGTTATTCTCTATCATCGTCATACCACCATTTTTTGGCACACGTTGTACTAGACTCACCCATTCTTGATCTAAAATAGGGTAAATGATTCTTGCATCCAAGAGCTTTACCACTTCTTTCTTCACAACTTCCTTTATATTAGGATTTAATCTTTTTATTTCTCCCTAGTTTTCTTACATCCTTCTTCAAGGTTGATTCTATACAACACTACACTAGGATTTATTCCTCTTATGTTCGCAATTTGTCATCCCATGGCTTTCATTCTCTTCCTAATGATCTGTACCACCTTTTTCTCTTATTTTATATTTACTCGGTTTGAGATGATAATGGGTAGTTTTGGCCTTCTCTTAGGAAGGTATACCTAAGGTGTTTAGGTAAAAGCTTCAACTCTAAGGCAGGTGCTCTCTTATTAGAAGGTGGATGAGTGCTTCAATTTGCACCAAAGGTTCTTGTTTTGATATATCACAGGTCTCTTCTTCCTCTTTGGTCACTTCATCATTTTTCTCCCATGTCACATTCATCCACCATATCAATTTTCATGTAAGTACTTGCCTCTACTATATTTTTTAGTGTTTCGCTATACTAAACTATACTTACTCATCATCAATAGAAAAAACTAACTTCCCATCATGCACATCAATCAATGCCTTTTTATTTCCATAAATGACCTTCAAGGAATCAACAGGTAACTTCTATCCTCCTTAAAATCCAACATAACGAAATCCATTAGGTGTTAAACTTGTCCACCTTCATTAAAACATCTTCCATCACTTTAAACGACTTCTTAATCAATTGATTTGCCAACTGTATGAACATTGATATTGGATTCATATCTCCCAACCCCAATTTCTTAAAAATGAATGAGGGCAATAAGTTAAGGATAGATCCTAAATTATATAAATATTTTGAAAATTCTAAATTACTAACTACACAAGGAATAGTGAAACTCCCTTGATCTTTCAATTTAGAGGGCATGTGATTGGTAATGATGGAGTTATAACTCTTCGTCAATGACACATGTCTTCCCAAGTCTAATTGTTGGTTAAGATGTCCTTGAGGAACATGGCATACTTTGACATGTTCTTCAAAGCTTCCACAAATGACAAGTTGTAACTTCTTTAGCTTATTTTAAGAATTTAGCAAACTATGCATCCATTTGATTATTCTTTAATCTTTATGGAAATGGAATTTTTGGAATGTAAGATAGCAATGGTACATAAAGCTTCTCTTCCTCTTTTTTCCTTTCCTCCTTTTGCGTTGGTTCTTCTAACTCCTTCCCACTTCTTAGCCTAATAACTTTCAATTACTCCTTTGGGCTGGACTTCATATTGCTTGGGAAACTCTGCACATTCATTATTGATAATTCATTTTTAAGTTGGCTAACTTGTGCCTCTAATTTGTGGATAGAAGAGGCATGGTTCTTCATTATTTGATCAAATTTGACTTCCATCCTCTTCTAGCTTTCATCTTGGCTATTAAACGTAGAGCTTAGCACATCCATTAACTCCAAAGACCTAAGCCTTTCCTGCTAAAAGTTTATTAGCCCTAATGCTCTCATATTGTTTCCTACATTGTTAATTCAAGAAAAATTTAGGTGTTTCTTTCACCCCGGATTATAAGTATTAGAATAGGAGTTGTTACCTAATCATCCTTATGGTGCCCCCATATAATTGAGTTGCTCCATATCATTATTGGCCATAAAAAAACACTCAGCTGTCATATGATTCTCTTGACCACATGACTCGCACCCATGTTGCACTATCTTTACTGGGTCAGAGGAAGTGGCCTTCAAGTTACTTAATTACTTAATAAAGGCCCACATTTGAGCTTATAAGGTTGTCACTGAATCCATGGCTATCACCCCCTTATGCTCTTTAAAGTTTTTTTGCTTGCTCTTTTCCATTATCCAATGAAAACTATTATTTTCTATCTCCTCTAATATGTCATAAATAGCATCAATCATCTTTCGCATTAAAGAACCTCAACTGCTATATCTATAGTCCCTCTTGTATGTGTATTAATTCCATTATAGAATGTCTGCAATAAAAACTCCTTCAATAAATTATGGTGAGGGCAGCTGCTTTGTAAAGGATTCTTCCTTATTCAGTTAGAAATTTGTGATCTCCTTTATAATTCTAGTGGTCTTCATTAATTTAAAGTATTTAGCTAAGAAAACTTAATCGAGTTGCTCCCATGTTATGATATTTTCCAACTTTAGAGAATTTAATCATACCTTAGCTTAGTTCTTCAATGTAAATGGGAAAATCTCATCTTTGTAGCATCCTTTGACCATTCATTATAGTGGAATGTGTTGAATATGTCTAGAAAATTGCTAGATGTGCATTGGGATCTTTATTAGCCAAACCATGAAACTGCACATTAGTTTATAGCATGTTTAACAACGCTAGTTTAGTTTCAAAATTTTTAGCCTGCACTAGAGATCTCGTATTCTTTTGTCAATTTTCATTAAATTTAGGCCTCATAAAGTCCATAATAGCTCTTTGATGTCCTCCTTGATTTCCTTCTTCTACCATTGTTTTATTTATAGCTTTATAGTCCTTCAAATTTCTCTATCGTGTTTGGTAATGTCTGAAATCTCTGTATCTCCTAGTTTACTTAGACTCCTTATTACTCTTGGGTTCATCTACCGATAATCATACAAAAAAATCAAAATCCTTAAATCAAAAGAAATCAAATTGACTAAGATGCTAAAATTGCAATTCTCAATAATGACGATAAAAACCAGTTGTTCATTTTATGCTACAATGTAAGTATATAAATCATATCTTATAGTATAGTTGATATCTTTCCCATGAAGATTGAATATAGTTACCTAACAATTTGAATCACACTTTTTCTAAGGTAAACCAAAGAATTTAGTAGCTATAAAATAAAATAAAATAAAATAAACAAAACTTGATGATGAACAAGTAAAAGATAGATATGAATTTGAAGTTACACAATGATGGAAATTTAGAGGTTATTCTATCCTTATTTTGTCCTCCCTTCACCTTATTAGTTTAATGAGACTCTATTCTAGATATCTTATGATTTTGATTACTCTCTTTTGAGATCTAATCAAGTAATCCCAATTGAAATAGATATAAGTTGATTTGTAATATCTTAATTCTCAAAACTAATCCTAACTATTCAATTAGATTTGAAGTAATCCTAAGGATAATTAACAAACAATTAAAATCTCTCTTCAATTGTTTATTTACCTTATATTTGTAGGTCTATCAAGCCACCAACTCTTGTTGCATAACTTAACACAAATAAATTAGTTTAACCTCTTGATTCAAATCAATTATAAGCTTAACAAATGTCACAAACCATTAATATATTAAATTTATAAGGTAAAAGTTGTATAAACAATTCAAGAATAATCCACTAAAGATTTAGTAATCAATAATCTTGTTCAAAACATAACTATTTAGCTTTAACATTCAAGGTGAGGAACTAGAATAAGAGAAAAGAATATGATGCAACTTGAAGCCTTGATCTAAAAAATCTGAACAACTGGATTGATCTTGATGTTTCCACTTTTGATCTTGAGTTTCTTCTCTCTCTTTTTTTTTCTCTCCAAAACCTATTCTTTTCCTTCTTAGGATGTTGTCTAGCTTCCCAATGATAGCTCTTAAGATTTTCCCCATGTTTTTTCTATCCAAAATTAGCTCTAAGTCATCAAAATCACGTTAGCTTTGTGTCCTATAGATTTTGCAACATGTGCTGATTATGACCTTAAGGTTGGATAATCTTCTGTGATGATCATGACATTGTCAGGATCTTGACTTGCTCTTTTCTTCCAATTGCTTCCTCTTCTCATCCACTTTGCTTCCTAATTTAACTCCATATGAAACTCCATTAAACACCTACACATTTGAGATCAATTTCTTACCTAACATCAATAACTATTACACAAAACCAGTGAACATTAAAAACACACCAAAAGAACACAATTCTAAGTCATAAACACCTGATTATCATATTAAACAAACATATTAACACACTAAACAACTAAAGAAACAATCTCTAATATAAACCTATCAAGTGGAACAAAAATCTCAGAAGTGGAGAACTTAAAGGATAAGTTTGTAAAAGGAAATGATGGGCAAGGAATCAACTCAGGAAATTTAGGCAATGAGATATTCGCAAATGCATGTGTAAAATTAGATGAGCCTAAATTAAAAGAACTAAAAATTAGAGAACACAACAATAAAGCTTAAAAATGAAACAAAGGAAAAAGATACTACCTCACCTAGTGGATTAGATCTAACTATAAGTGTAAGGAAGAAGGAGGCTAAAGAAGAAGAATTCAAAACTACAAAAAGAAAGAATTTTAGTAGGCAAAATATATCCAAAGGCTTTAAAACCAATTTCCTCTCCTATGCTGATAATCTCAGGGTATGTTAGGGGCATCAATTTTCCTAAAAATCAACAAGCTTTATGGGTTTCATCGAGGATAATAAGCTTATATTAATAGGTATTTCGAACTAAGTTGTCTAAGGATAAGAGTAATAAAATGAAAATATTTAGCACTTATAAAAAACTGTTACCAACCATCATTATAGTAGTATAATAGTTAGTTATGATATAAGATTGGTTGGTGTAGTTGTTATTCAAGATAGTGAACAAGTAATGCATTTAGAGGTTAAAATGTTGCTATCAAATATTAGGTTGGTGGTCTCATTTGTCTATGTTATCAAATATAGGTCTCATTTTTTAGAATGAGAAGATGTTGAAGGAAGTGAATAAGGAATTCATTTTCCTAATCCCTAAGGTACGTAAACTTGACTCTTTAAATGAGTTATAGACACATATCTTGCTAGAATACCTTATACAAAATTATTTTAAAGATGTTGGTTTTAAGAATGAAAGTATTGATGAAAACAATAATTAACAATGCTCAAGCTACATTTATAGAGTAGATTAATTAGAGACAATGTGCTTATTACTTAAAAGCTCTTTAATGGATATAATAAGAAGAGATCTTTAAGAAAATGTTCTTTGAAAATTGAATTCAATAAAGCATATGATTTTATCAGTTGGGATTTAATTATTCAATCACTTAAAGCCTTTAGTTTTCTTTAAAAATTCAGGAATTAGATATGGCAATGCATATCAGCTCCTTTATGTGGCATATTGATCAATAGAGAATCTTTAGATCTCTTCGAAGGGAAAAAAGGTCTAAGAAATGGGGACCTAATATCTCTTTATTGGTTTAGTTTTTGAATGGAAGTGCTCTGTAGGCTCATTAAACATAATATTAAGTATGATCTTAACTTTAAATTTCACAACAAATGTAGGAAAGCAGGGTCGTATAGTTTTTCATTTGCTAATGATTTACTCTTATTCTTTAAGGAATATGATAGATCCTTAAGCCTCCTTATAACCTCCTTGAATACCTTCAAAGGTCTATCTAAATTGACCATTAATGCAAGATAACAAATTAAATCTAACAATTGAATAATAATTTATGCTCTATCTAGCTGTCAAAGTACAAGAAGCAATTTTCTACTTTAATATTTGTTATGTAAAAAATCTCACAATGGAAAATAAAAACATATATAAAGTACCAAAGGGAAAAAGATTCATTTTGCCACCTAATATTTTAGAAAATTTTTAATTTATCTTCTAATGCTATCTAGGATACTACTTTGCTGCTAACATCTACAAAATAGTGTAATTTACTCTTTAATGTTTGTAAAATGATGCAATTTACCCTTAATATTTTCAAAATAACACAAATTGTCCTTGGAAATTAACTCTATTTATTTTTATATTAGTCAAATGTTAAGTTTGCTTATGTGGCATGCTAATGTGGCATATTGGAGCCTATATTTAATGTTGACACAGATGTTAAAAAATATAAATAAATAAATAAAACCCAAACTTGACCGGCTTGACTCGATTTGACTTGACCTAACTCAACCCGAACTTATTCCTAACTTAATCTACCTAAATTCTTGATTCCTCTGAATCTCAAAATCATAAATCACAGTATTTATATTCCTTATTTAGTGACAAATCTAAAGATGCGATGATAGACTCGACTAGCAGTAATAGCAATGATAGATAGTAATATGTAGCAAAAAATAAGAAATAGAAATGATTGATTAAAATATAAGATAGCAATATGTAGCAAAAAATAAGAAATCGAAGTGAATGATTAAAATATAATTAATGTTTAATATTTGTTCATTCAATTAAATTTATTTAATTTTTTAAATCATGTTTGTTTGTTGGTTGATTTTCTTTCACCTGACCTTAATTGTACTCCTCCCATAAATAGATAAAAGGGAATTATAAGATTCACGATTCACAAACAACCTTCAGTCATAAACTAATATGACTTAGAAGCCTTCTCAAATTGCTTACACTTGCCAAGCATGAAAATAAGTTTGACGTATGTAAAAGAATTCAGCTTTTAGCATAACTGCTCCTACAATAGTTTAAAAACCTGAAAAAAACAATAATGTTCATTTCAACATTGATTTTGATACAAATCATAAACATTAGAGAAGTATTACAAAAAATGTAAAATTCATTCTAAAAGTATGATCTACCTTTGAAAATCTCATAGACAATCTAAGGACAGAGGACTTGATAGATTCTAAGTAAGTCTAGAAAACCACAAGTTAAACTATGCAAAATACAAGTTACCGAAGCAAAAAATAAGAGTAAGTTTAAAGGATTAATATTGTTAATAGGTCCTACTCAAGTGGAGCTCACATTAATTAAAAATAAAGCAATGGAGTTAGTGTGGTTGGTATATAAACCTTTAATTTCTCTCCTCTCATTTTTCTCTTTCCTCCTAGTTTGTCGTGGTATGAGTGACCATCCATTTGCTCTCTCATTTGTTTTTTTTGTTATTACTGTCTCTCTATAATAAGAATAGCTACTATTCTCTCTTTTTTTCCTTAGACTAGTTGACTTTGTGTAATAGAGGATAAATCAAGTCATAGTATGGGAAGGAGCTTTTTCACTCATATGGGTTTTTGTAAACACTATTTATTTCCAATTTTAATAATAAGCATTTGTTGTTCTGAGTTCTAGAATTGTTAAATGACTCATTTTGACGTACTTATTAATTTTATAGTAGATTATTTTTTATGCTATGGTTTTTTAGTTTTTACTTCTCATATTGAGAAAGTTTTCATATTAAAAAATTAATATGTTATTTTGTTTTTATTTTTTTTGCTTTCATATTTACTCGTAGTAGTTTCATTTAAGTAAAAAAGGATTATTTTTAGTATATTTCATTGTTACTTCTATTTTTTCTAATACCATTTCCTAACAAATGGTATTAGAGTTTTGGTTCTTTATCTATAAGCTTTAGCTTAATTAAAAGATGAAGCCTAATTATACTAGACTGATTTTTTTGAACGAAACAAATTATCATACATGGAAAAGAGATAAAAGATTTATTGTTTATACAAAAAAAATGTATATACTATTATTTACTATAAAAAATAAGTTTAAAAGTGCAGAAGATTAAGCATTTGAGCATGAGATGTTTCCTGTTTTAATAAGTAGTAGGTTAAAGAAAAAAAGAACAAATGGATTTTATAGGATTCATAAGAAATTATTTGATTTCTTTTGGAAGCAGATGATTATTAATCTTCTTCTCTACTTTTGTGAAAAGCCAGGACATTTTGGAATTAAACTTTATATGATAAGATTGAATCCTTTTATGCTTTAAAAAAATATAACAATAGATCAATGTAATAGATCTTTTTTACTTAAATATGTTTTGAATTTGATGTACAAGTAAGACAGTTTTATTTCTAATTACTTGAACGAATTTCATGGGTGTTTTGACTAAGTTTTTAACATAGGTATAAAATTTGAAGATGAAATTTAGGACTTTGATTACCGAATACTATTCATGATGCTTAGGAGAACCTTCATGTGACCTTAATCAGTTTTGCTTCTAATGGTATAATGACTATAGATTATGTAAAGTTTGTTATTTTCAATAAAGAAGTAAGACTTTTTAATTTAAGGATTTGGTTACTAAACGTATAGGGAGAAACAAGAAAAGAGGCTAGGGATAAGATAACATAAATGTAAGGGTAAAATCCAATCAAAGTCAAAATAAAAAGAATTTAAATGTCACTATTTTGGTAAAAACAGACATATAAAGATCTTTTTTTATAATCTTAAAAGAGAGAACAAGGCTAACAAGCATAAGAGAGAGAGGAAATATAAAGATAGCAATGATCATGTTGCCACCATTATTATGAAGTATCTTTTTGATTGTATATGATGAAAATATGATTATTGTTACTTATGATGAGTCAAGTTAGATTGTTGATAGTGTTACATGCTTTCATATGACATCAAGAAAGGATTTATTTATATCTTACATTCCTAAGAATGTCAGACATGCGCCTAATATCCATCTAAATCTAATTTCAACTAAATTTTTGTTATGATAATGATTATTTCAATATCTTTAGTGACAATCAATGTAAGATCACTACAAGTTCTTTAGTCATGGAAAGTGAAGAAATGTTCAGGTTTACGCTAGATTGAGACTTGAATTTCTATTGATATTGCTAATTCAATAGAGAGTGATAATTCTTCATAGTTAAGGCATAAAGACCTGTACAAATTAGTAAAAAAGGACTTAATTATTTAATAAAAAAGAATATACTTATTAAGTTAAAAGGTGTATGATTGAAAAAGTACTTGGTTGGTAAATCGAAGAGGGTCTCCTTTAAAAGTCATCCTCCTTCTAAAAAATCAGTTACTTAAGTTGGGGCATTCAAATCACTATAATCTAGTGAAAATAAAGATTTTTAATAGTGCACTTTATTTTGTATATTTATGTCTTAAAGTCAAGTGATTAGGTATTTGGTTTCTTAGGGTTCTGTTAAAAGAGAATTTAGAAAGAAACTAAAATGTATTCCCATTGACAATTTTGTTGAATATTGTCGATCTTTTGATGAGAACTATAGATAATAGATTATTAAATGCTGGAAGACACCTTCCAAGACTCCTTATTGAGTTGACAAAGAGGATAAATAGGATAATAGCAAAGAAAATTAAATGTTTACTTTTAAAATCAAAGTTGCTCAAATATTTTTAGGGTTAGGCTTGATATGTTATTACACCTATTATTAACTTATCTTTATTTGTTACTTTGTAAGTTAATGTTCTTGATTGAGTATTATATGGAAAGAATATTTCTTATAAAAATCTACATGTGCTTAGCTATAAAGCATTTATACATGTGCCAAAAGATGAGAGGCTTACGTTAGATATCAAGACAAGGTATTGTATCTTCACTGACTATGATCATGATGGGCTTGGTAGTAGTTTGTATGATCTCACTGAAAATAAACTTTCTAAAACCATGATATTATTTTGACAAAGGATCAAATTATTGAAGATATTAAGAAGGCAAAGAAGTCACAATCTCAAAATTTTGATGGCTTAATTAATCTTGATCTAGCTTTAAATAACTTATGTTTAATGTAGCTAATTTTGACAATTAAAATGATTTGTAAAATCGTATTCTCGATTATTAAGTCAAGAATATTAATGGTGATGTTGTTAATGAGGTAGATACTTTTATTCACGAGGTTATTAATGAACTTACAATTCCCCTAAGAGGTTTATTAGAGAAATAATTTCCTCCACTCATCATTCATTTGATGAATATGGGCTTCTTACCAAAGGTAGAGAACTTAAGATCTATAGAAAGGCCATAAAGAATAATCATAAGCATAAGCAAGTTGTAGTTATGAAAGATAAGATGAAATCTTTATATGAAAGCCATACTTTTGAGTTGGTCAGTTTACTTAAAGGGAAAAAAGTTATAAAAAATTGATTAGTTTATAAGATAAATAATAAAGAGAAATTTCTTGTCTATGATACAAAACTAGGTTAGTTATTAAAGGATTTAGACAACAAAAGTGAATTGACTTTGGGGATATTTTCTTTCTTTTTTGTTAAGATGTAATCCATCATAGTTGTTTTTGATTTAGTAGTTAGTCTTGAATTAGAGGTTAAATAGATGGTTGTAAAAATTTCTTTCCTTCATTGTGATTTAGAGAAAGAGATTTACATAGAGCAACTAAAGGATTTGGAGGTTAAGGGAAAGGAAAAATGTATTTTTAAGTTAAAGCAAACTTGTACAATTTAAAATAATCTCATAGATAGTGGTACAAAAATTTTAAGTTAGTTATGGTTTGGTAATATATTTAGAGTAAAGCTACATATACTAAAATTAGATGAACCACGTAGTGTCAGCCTAAATTCTCGAGAGGTGACGAGAGAGCATAACTTGACCTACCAATGACATAATAATAGATATATTATATTGGCTTCTTATTGTAGTTGTGGAGTAGGATGTAGGAGACAAAAAGGATCGTTTGCTACCTTTCTTTCACCAATACATACTATGTCTCCACTCCTTTTCCTTTTCCTCGACAATCGACATCCCTATCCAATTCCTACAATCTCGTACCAACTTTTCGCCCTTGCCATCTATCCTTTTCACCACCCCCCGCCCCCCTCTTCTATTCATTTTTGTCTTAAAAGTCAGGCCAAGCCCCACCTTAGCGTATACTAACGCATTCCACTTCCAACATTTGTCATGGACAAAAAGTCTTCACTTCAATTATGCTTATTTGTTATTGTTATTTTAAAATATATATTAAATAAATTATCGTAAACATATTAATTTGGACTTTTATTAAATAGTTTAACAAAGTTTAGAATTAAATTAAATACCCTTGGCTTAATTAGTCGTCAATGAACTTGTAATAGTTCAAAATATGTCTACTTTGTTTACGTTTACTTGTTATTATTAATTTTTAAGTATATATTGAACAAGTTATTAAGAATATATAATTGTTTATTAATTTTGAATTTTGAGCTACTTATTTATAAAAATTAAAAATTAAGTATTGGATGCAATTAACTATTAATAAATTTTCGTGTAAAATGCATATACTTTAATTGACACGAAATTTCTAAATGACTTTGTAAAGAATCTTCCCCTAAAGGCATTGATCCAAGATAGAGTCTTCGTACGGAGTCCTCCACTATCTAAACCACCATTAAAGGAAGAATCACAAACTTTATTTTTTTTTAACGTGGTTTTGTTAACTATATCCATCTATCTATCTATATATATATATAATGGTCTAAAATGTCTGCTTAAATAGAAGGAATAAAGAAGAAAATTCTCAACGAAAGGGAAAGCTTTTTCTTCTTTTGGACCGAAGCCGCTAACTAAAAACAGAGAGAAAAAGACTAAAGTGGGAATTTTCTTTTTTGTTTTAGATTTTGGAAATATTATCATGAGAAAAGAAGTGGGACCCGCGTTATCCGGTAGCCGTGTTTCGTGGAGAGGTGTCGTGTTTAAGGAAAAGAAGAGAGGGTGGGGGCCAGGTCTCGAGTCCTTATCCGTTAAAAGTGAAAAGGTCTACAGTATAGACTTCGGATGGGGCCCATCACCCCACCACCATTTCTAGATAAAATTCTAATATTACATTCCTCCGTTTTGTGTCGTATGTTTGAAATGAAATCTAAAGTCTTCCATTCTTATCGCTTACCGAGAATTTTGAAGAAACCCACGTTTTCCTTCTCCTTCCTTGTGTTCACTGTTTCTTTCAAGGTACACCGCCGGTCCATTTATTTCCAACTAGTTGAATGTAACGAAACAAAATTTTCCCAACATAATATGATTATTTAAATTGGATTACGGAATCTTCAAAATAAAAATAATATTATTTACTTGGGATTTTTTTGATCAATTAGTTTATATAAAACACATGACATTATATTCTCTAGAAATAGTTTTTAAGGTCTGGGCTTAGTTGGGCTTTTATTTTTTTAAAATATACAAATTTATAAAGAAAACATATTAATATAGTATAAAAATTAAAAAAGAAAATATAATAATTAATATAAAACATAACCACCACAACAACAAAAAAATTCATAATTCAACTAAACATCTCTTAAGAGACTGTTCGATAGAAATTTTTTAAGTGATTTTAATTTTTAATTTTTTTAAATATAAAAATCGAAAAAAAATTGCATAAATTGAAAAAATATACTAATACAGTATAAAAATCAAGACAAATAATAAAAAAATATAAAAATATAAAAATTCAATATAAAAATATAACAATCACAACAAAAAATTACAACTAAAAGTTAAATCAAATAGCTCCAAAATTTTTTGTAGAGCTGGCTCTCTAAAAATTTCATATAAAATCTTTAAATTTTTAATTTTAAAAACATAGATATTCAAATTATTATTTTGACATGGTAATTATTATATCCATAAAAAAATTTATTCCATACACACTTAAAGAATAACATTATAAACTAAGGTAGATCACGATGACATTTTTTTAAATTTTGAATGTTTTTCGATATGGAATTGTGTTTTTATGTAAATTGAGTTTGTTTCGTTAATTATCATCTTTAATGAGTTTCCGTAATGCAGTTAAATCTAGCAAGAATAGACTAGACAAATTGTTGCAATCTTTCCCAGTAAACTTCTTTTCTTTCATTTAAACTTTCTTCTCTGTACTGGGTGGAAGCCCAAACAACCATTCACAATCACACGTCCCTTATTCCGAGGCAGCTCCGAACATTACCGACGGATCCTGTTTGTACACAATGGGCTCCGGGTCTGGTCCTGATTCAGTGTCTTCCTTTGCGTTTTTCACTGTTTTGTTTCCAAAGAAGATTCTTGCTTCTGTTTCCGGTTCAGTCAAACTTTGTTTCAAGGGGGCAATGTCTGATACCTTTTTTTATGTGTTATAAGTTGTTTTTGTTAATTAAAATAAATTTGATTTAAATGATCTATAATAAATTCTATTTTGCTTTTATGGTTGATAATGAACTTTTAATGCTAAAAGCAAATATATTTTTAATGAATAAACACGGAAAAGTTTTAAAATAAATTTAATTTAAACAATTAATAATTAATTTAAAACTAAGTGACAACTCTAATTCAATTAAATATTTTGTTCACTTTTGTAGTTCATAATAGAATTTTAATGTCAACAACGAATCTATAACCTAGTTTTTATCTAAGGTGATGAAGAGTTGTTGAATACAATTTTTATATAATATTTATAATTATTAATATCAATTTTTACATATTTTTAAATAAATTATAATTTGAATTAATGAAAATAAAAGAACAATTATCTAATCATCATAATTTAATATTAATATATCAAAACATCATAAAATAATAACGATATATAACAAATAACTATTTTCTTCATTCATATTAATATTAATTTTTATTTATTTCTCAAATAAATATCAATTTTAATTAATATATCAAAAAATAATATAATATTAAATTACGTTCCTTAATATCAATAAATTAGAGCATCATTAAATAATGACTTCTAACTATGAAATTATAATCAATTGTATCTAAATATTATACAATAAATAATACATAAAATAACAAATATTACAACTAATAGCACTATTTAGCACAAGAACTCCAAAAAGTAGAATTGAAGTTTGAAAAAAAAAATGAACAGTTAGTATATACAAAATTGAACATATGCATCAAACACCATAAAAAAGAGGAGAATAACCTGAAAATACATGAATATTTATTCTCCAGGCTATTAATCGTTAAAATCAAGTGAGATTCACGTATCACTATTCCAAAATCCTCATTAGGAAGAGGAATCTGATCACCACCCTCACCCAATGTTATCCCAATGAATAATATATTAATATCTTCCCAACAAATATCAGTATTTCCCTGCAAGTCCCTTTCATTTTGAACACTTGGCTCCTCCAATACCCAATCTATCAAAATATTAATATAATCTAAAGAAATAGAATAACTATTACTAATTGTTTCTACTGATAGTCATAGTAAACAAATTAAATTAAATTACAAATGATATTATAGAAATAATACTAATCATAATAAAAACAATAACAAAAAGAATATATCTCTTTCGAAACTTCAGGTTATATCTAACATAGACCAAATCATTCAACCTCCTATACTCTAATCTATTCCCCTTTTTAAAGTGGACGAATCTAAACGTACTCCAATTCTTTCTAAATCCAATTACACTTATATACTGACTTAAAATATAAATTGCAAATCTTTACAATTATGGAATATCGATACCAAACTAGTCCCGTAAAGCAATTGTAAGACAAAAAAAAAGAATATCATAAATAAAATGAACTAATAATTAATTGTAAACTAGTAACAAAAGTGAAAAAATGTATACTTAGATTGAGTTTCTCTCTTTGCCGTACTACTAAAGGCATTTGGAAATCATTAATAGCCTCCTTATACATCACTATCTATAAATTGAGAAAGTCTTACATTATCTTATGGTTAACAATAATGGTGATGATTTTCAGTATCCCCATTTTAATTTCAACTTTATTCTCCTAATTGTAAAAGAAGTAAACATCTAGATTTAGGAATTCCTTAACAGCAAAAAAAGAAATGTATAGCTGGTTTTTTCGTCTGTCATAAATGACATATAGGAAAGGGGTGTAGAGTTCAGGTCCATTCTTCAAATTGAATTTTATAGCTTCCTTCGCTCCCTCTATGACAGTATAAAAATATCTCATTATCGACTTATTATCACTATTCGTTAGACGAAACAAACTAATCAAAAGCTTATAAGCTTTAAATACAAACTAATAACTAGATTAAAACTCACTGTCTTAAAAAATAATGGAAGTAACCTCAAATTTGGTATTAGACCTTGCATGTTGAAAAGCTATTTACATATCACTAGTAAATATCTGTTGCATTGGTGGTGAATTTGGTAACCGCATGACGACATAAGTTCTTCCCACAAATAAACTACCTTCTTTTCAAACATAATACCCATGTCCAGATATAAATAAATCTGGTTACCTTCTTTACCTTTAACACAGTCTCTACTATTACAGAAAAATGTCTATTATCTCCTAAATCTTTCAATATCAAATCAATACAATAAGCAATATATGGAGTCCAATAGAAAGAATTATACCTACTTTATAACCTCTTACCAGCTAATTTGTAAGTTGCATCTTTGTTAATGACAAGTTGAAAAATGTTATCAGCTTCATTAACAATTTCATCAAAAGATTAAATAGATATTTAGCATTCTTAATCTTGTCAAATGCATTAACTAACTTCAAAAACATAGTTTCTTTGGCAGAATAAATCAAGAAATTAATGCAAGATTCTTGTTTCTATCTATTCCAATTATCACATATGATAGAACACTTATAAAGAGCCCAATTAATCTTTTTCTCTTTCAAATGGTATCTTATTTTATAACAAACTTGATAAGAAGTTTACCTTTATAGTCATGCATCGAATGAGCCTTATATCTAAGGCCATAAGAGGCAATAACATTCACCATAGACTGATAATAATGTGATTGAATAGCATTAAATGGTAGACCTGTATCATATCACCATCTAGCCATAGACTTATCTAGTTGATCATCTGTTTTCCTTATTTACATGGTGACACAAATAGAAGGTTGGCTTTTTAAAGTTGTTCTTGGAGTAAAAAAAACTAATAAATGACCTCCTTTTCTATTTAATATCACTGCTGCCTGAATCACTTCCTTCTTATTGGGTAGAAGGGATAGAAGGTCCTCAAACATTAGATCTACCATTATCATCTTTACCAACATCAGCTTCATCACCTCTAAAAAATGAACTTATACTACTAATGTTGAAATTCACTATAGTTCTTCTTTCTCTATGTTATACTCTTCTATCAAAGTCTTCAACTACTATATCACATCATGAGGAACATTCTTTCAAGGTTCTATGTCGTTCTTTATTCCAACCAAATGCCTATTCAGTCTTGTGATTCCTCCACCTTTTAAAGTCTTTTCATAATAATTACATATAATTTGACTTTTTGACCTAAAACTAGGAACCTATATACTGTAACCCATGTCGAATCATTAAATCTCCCATAAATGATTGAAATATCACTAGAAGTACTTGATGTCGAACTACCCTTTATTTACCTGTCAAAATTAATACAATTGATTAAGACATTAAGTAAAACGACCTAATTATAATTGATAAAACACATTAATCATTACATAAATCTAATTGATGATTCTATTAGTTTATTAATGTATCTAATTACATAAACATATATTCAATTTCATGAAATATAATACAATTTCACGTAAAAATGATAATTCTCAATTTCATAATTTCACCTAAAATTAGGAAAATTTTAAATTCTACCAAATCAAATGTAATTGATGATTATATTAGCTTATTTTTTAATTTAATTACATTAATATACATTTAATTTAATGAAATATAACACAATTTTATCTAAAACTGAAAATTTCTAATTTCACAATTTCACCTAAAATTAGAGAAAATTCAAATTCTACTAAATTAAATAAAATTGATAATTGTATTAACTTATTTATACATCTAATTATACGAATATACATTTAATTTCATAAAACTTAATAAAATTTATCTAAAATTTAAAAATCTCCTATTTCTATAATTTTAAAATTGAAAAAATTCAAATTATACCAAAATAAATGCAATTGATGATTCTTTTAGATTATTTATACGTGTAATTACATAAATATACATTTAATTTCATAAAACTTAATACAATTTTATCTAAAATTTAAAATTCTCCAATTTCTATATTTTTAAAATTAGAAAAATTCAAATTATACCAAATGAAATGCAATTGATTATTCTATTAGATTATTTATACATATAATTATATGAATATGCATTCAATTTCATAAAACTTAATATAATTTTACCGAAAATTGAAAATTCTCAAATTTCTATATTCCTAAAATTGAAAAAAAATCAAATTATACCAAATCAAATGAAACTGATGATTCTATTAGCTCATTTATACATCTAATTATAAGAATATACATTCAATTACATAAAATATAACACAATTTCACTTAAAATTAAAAATTCCAAATTCTAAAATCTTAATTCTACTTAATTTCGAATTTGATTCAATTTATATGTATTTATGCTAAATTCAACTTCTACAATGCTTAAATTTGATGAATTAAACACTAATTAATAACTATTGAATGAAAAATTAATGAAATTGAAAAATCACAAATCTTAAAATTAAGAAATTTACCAATTTCAACTTAATTTCTTCAAATTGGTTTAAAGAAATTGATATAGATATTAAGAAGATACTAAGGCTCTTACCGTCTGCTAGGATTCGACTTGAAATTTGAAATTTTATCAAAAATGATTTAGAAATTAAATTTATAAAAATCGGTGCTTTGTGATTGTGTGGTGTTTTATAAGATATTTTCAAGTTATTGAAGTTGGATGAAGGTAATGGGTTAAGGATTAAAGTCAAATATATGAGATTTTTAAAAGGTAAGGGGCCGTTTGATTGAACTTTTGGTTGTGGTTTGTGGTTGTGGATGTTATATTTTTGTATTGGGTTTTGTGTATTTTTATAAATTTTTGTGTTGTCTGTCTTGATTTCTGTGATGTATTAGAGTTTTTTTTTCAATTTCTGTGGTGTTCTTTATTGATTTTTGTATTCAGAAAATCTGGAAACTAAATCCAAAAACCAAAACGTTTCCTAACGGGCCCTTAATTAATAATGTTTTGTGTTAGTTTAATTTTTATTTTTCTTAATTTAATTATGTTTAGCTAGTTTAATTTTGGGTTGGAGGATATTAATGGGATTTTAG